>PRKT01002035.1:10540-18040 GCA_003671525.1 Saccostrea glomerata | reverse complement strand
TGACCCCCAAGGGAAAGGGCGGGGCCACAATGGCTGGTCAATTTTTCATAGGAATATATAAAGAATTTGTTTAAAAATCTTCTTCTCAAGAACTTCAAAGCCATGGTCGGTCATTTTTATATGGAAGCTCCTCAGGTGGTGTAGATTCAAAACATGACCCGTGGGTATTGGGTGGGGCCACAATGGCTGATCAAAGTTTAACATAGGAATATATAGGAAAAGTCTTTTCAAATCTTCTTCTCGAGAACATCAAGTCCATGGTGGTCATATTTACATTTAAGTATCCACAGGTTGTGTAGATTCAAGTTTGTTCAAATTATGACTCCCAAGGGTAGGGTGGAGCTACAATAGATGATGAAAGTTTATCATGGAAGTATGGGAACAATCTTCAAAAATCTTCTTCTTAAGGACACCAAAGCCATGGTTTGTCATATTTATTTGAAAACATCCTCAGATAGTGTAGATTCGAGTTTGTTCATATCGTACCCTCTCCCCTTACCCTTTTTCACTTTTAGGGGTAGGTTGGGACCACTCATGCATTTAAGCAATTTAATACTAAACTGATTTTTGCTTTTTTTTCCTAAGCACAGTACTCAAGTGAGCGATGTCGCCCCTGGGCCTATTGTTTAAAATAAATTTTTGTAAAAGAAAAATTTCGATGTACAATTGTAAGAAAGTATTTTGATTATAGCTTTATTTTTCCGTGAACTAACAAGCCGAGTAAACATATTTCCTATGCCTTTGCAGACTCATTTGATTATTTCTATATTATAATTTTGTGAAAAAAATAAATACTTTTATTTCACCATGTAGTACACTTTAAACTTAAATTACTGTGAATTGAAAAAATTGCATTGATTTTTAGATTTTAAAATTTTTTTTTATCTTGTTTAAATTTAATTTTTTGCGTGTGTTTTAATTTTGTTGTTATTTTTTGGGTGTAGATTTCACTTTAAAGGAGACATGTATAAAACCCCCGATATTTAAATGCAATTTTCCCGAGCCTTTCTTTATGGGAGATAAAAGGGATAAGCTTTGTTAAATTATTTGAATACTAATACACTGAAGTTCCTTTTAATTATTATACTTCTTTGAAAATAACAAATATCAAAGGACAATAGATTTAGTAAATTTAATAATTATTCTAAAATTTGTTTTTTTAGCATATTTGGTTATTAGTAAATGGAATTTACTTCAAATGAGAATCGAACAGAGTTAATTCCCTTTGTTTAACTATGTTGCCTATTTTCATTTTCAGGTGAATACAGTGATGAAGCTCCACTTTTTTGGGAAACTATGAGCAATGACGGTAAGAAAAATATTATCATTTTATGTTTTTCCAGATAGGGTATTTCTTGAACCGGTATTTTGCTTGCTAAAAGATACACCAGTAACGGACACCTAGCCCAATGACATAGTATATCATTTCAATAGCATACTATAAGATTCATAACACTATAAAGGAATGCTGTGAATGCCTTAATTATGAAAAGAAAAAATAATTGATAAACAAATCCAATGAATGCGTAAATAGCGGTCTTGTAGAGTAGGATTTCCCCTCTCCCCCCCCCCCCCCCCCTCCTGAAAAGAATGAAAAATATTAAAACTATAATCCAGAAAAGTCAGAGTAGAAATGTTCGGAAGCAAAACCATTTCACAAGTATCGTCATTCTGCGCTTAGTGTTGTGTTCAGAGTTTAGCAAATTGAACACACCGTGAAACGTACACTGTTTTTGTAAACAGGGCACGGTTAATATTTACGATTCACTGGATGTGTTCAGTTGTTAAAATCTGCACACACCACTGAGCAGGGACTGAAAATAGACTGTGTGTATGTTTTGCTTTCGAACATTTCTACCATATCCGGATAGGGTCATGCAGTTCACAATCGCATCATCGCACCATTGAGGTTTACGTCGATAATGCGATATTGCAATGGTGATGAAGCGATGGTGCAATAATGATGAAGCGATGGTGCAAAAGCGCGATGATGATGATGCTATTGCGCGTCCATGCAATGACGATGGTGCCTTATCACGATGGCGCGATGGTGCGGTAGTACGATGACGATGAAGCGATGTACATTATTGCTCCATCGTGCCATCGCCCCATCGTTATCGCATTGTCGCGGCATCACATCATCGTCATCGCACCATCCTTTCATCGTCATTGCTCTATAGCTTCACCGTCATCGCCTTATAGCAATTTTGCACTATGGACCCCTAAGTCGATGCTCGATGATGCGATAGAGAACTGCATGCCATAAAAAGTATGAAAATTAACCATTTTAAATCGGATATTAAGCTCACCTGAGCCGAAGCCTCACGTGAGCTTTTCTATCAAAAGAAGTCGGTTCACTTTATGCATAAAATGGCCCTGTAGATATACCAATTGATTGATCAACACTTGATTTTCTATTTGAAGCATTAAACAAATTGTGCTTTCATATCCTATTAAACAAAATTCTCATGAAATCCAGGTCTTGGAGAACTGGCTTTAAGAAATTGCAATTTTCTTGAATTTTTAGGTAAACAGGTATAATTGAGTACTTTCAGTGAAGAAAAATTATATGAGCGCACTCTCTGATCTAAAAAATGAAACATGTTTATTAATCCTCAGAAGCAGTTCTATCATTTACTAGTTGCATATTTTAGATAAGATGTTGCGCTCTTTATCAAATATCAAAAAATAGCTTTAAAAATTGGCCGTTTTTGTAGACTTTTTCAGAATATGAAGAAATTGACGCATTTCGTGACGTCATTTTTGATAGATATGCAATCACCAAAGATCTAAGTGATATTTAATGCATTGTTAAGTAAAACTATGCAGTTTCAGTTTTTCAGTAATTCACAGGGCCAAATAAAGCAAAAGTGAACCTTGTTCAAATTATTACCCCTTAATGCGTGGAGGGGCCACAATGGGGGATCAAATTTATAAGTAAATAATTTTTTTGATAAATCTTTAAAAATCTTTATCTGAAGAACAACAAAGTTACTAGTACACTGAAACTTCTCCAAACCGCAACCCCCTCCCCCTGAAAACCGATTCTCCCTAAATATCGGCCGAATTTTTAAGACCCGGCAAAATTCTTAACATTTTAAAAAAAGATTGCATATTTTTTTTAAGTAAATTATACTCGGCTTGAAAAATTGTTGACTAAATCTTTCATAAAAACTACGTTTTTGAGTACTACATGTATAATTCTGCAAGTACTGAAAATCTGCAATTAATTAAGCTTAATTTTCAGTAAACCGGCCACCCCCCTTGTCCGGCCATTTTATTCAGTCCAGCAGCTTGCCGGTTTGGAAATGTTTTACTGTATATGATACACTGGTAAAGAGGCATCCTCAAGTAGTATAAAATTCACACACACACACACCCCACCCTAATAATTAATGAAGTTGTAAAGAGATAAATTATTTTCCTGTAGATGTGGAATTTTCAAATCTGATAAACGCCTGCAGAAAGGGGGAGTATAGCCAATATCTTTCCTTGATGCCAAAAGAAGAAACTAGATACATGGATACAATTCGAAAAACAGACAAAAAAGGTCGGAATCTTCTACATCATGCTGTTTATGGTGGAGACTACAACATATGTCATGATCTGTTGAAATACGATGAACTTGACATAAAGGGAAAAGACTACATCGGCAGAAATGTTCTTCATATAGCCGCTAAAAAGGGAAACCCAAGGATATTTGAAAAAGTGCTCCAAAGTAGGCCAAACCATGGAATGTTAGACGAGGAAGACAAAAATGGTCTGAAGCCATTTTGCTATGCTGCACTTGCTGGGCATGTTTCTATACTGGATATTATAAAGGACAACGGTTTTGATATTGCCAAACAAACAAAATATGGGGAAACTATTGCACATCTGGCTTGTATTGGTGATAGCTTAGAAGTTCTGAAACTGGCTTCAGCATTTAATGATAACAGAAACCAAGAATCTTTGAAATCAGATAAAGAAGAGGAAGGGGAAATACTGAAGAGGAAAAACAAGATGAATTGGAATCCTCTTCAATATGCAGCAAAAACTGGAAATACGGAACTATTGGGATTTTTGTTTAAGAAACAAGTCAGTGTAATTAATCCAACCGATGATTTAAAATATGCATTTCATTCTGCCTGCGAAAATGGACGTCTAGAAGCATGCAAATTTATATTTAAGAAATGTCCAGATAGTATTCACGACAAAGATAAAGAAGGACGACACGCCGGCCATTTTGCAGCAAAAAGTGGAAATGTTAAAGTATTGCAATTTCTCATCGATGAGTGTAAGCTAAAAGCAGATCTACCATCTGCACATAATGTAAGCATTCTGCATATCGCCTGTCGACATGGCCGATTTAAGATGTGTCAATACATTTCTGATAAATACCCTGATTTAGTTAAAAAGGAAAGCAGAAAAGGGTGGAATGCTGCCTTGTTTCTCGGTGAACGCGGAGGGGCTAATGAAGAAAGAATCAAAATTTTGACATACTTAGTGCAAAAACACGATTTATTTGTGTATCATGTTTCAAGAGCAGGGAAGTCTATTTTATACAATGCATGTGCTAACAGATCTTTCGAACTATGTAAACATTTACTTGAAAACTATACCGATTTACTGACAATAGAGCGTTCAATGGATTTAAAGAATGGAGCAAGCCATCAGAATATAATCAGTCTCCTAGACGATTACTTAGAAAAAATTTCGGGCAGAAACTGAAGTTTACGCTAATCATCCTTCTAAATGTATTTTGAATTAATAACTATATTTTATGAGCATTCTGAAAAATCTGTCTTATATACATGATCATCACAACTAGAAATGGAAAAAAATCAATCAATCAATGTACATGGCATTATATACATGTATATTTGCTTTTATGATGTCAAGACAATCGTCATACCATCTCTTCTGTGATATTTTTTTGAATATTAATTTCATTGCATTTAATTGACTTTTAATTAAACTTAACATTCCAGGTTTTCGGGGTTATGCATGTGTATACATTCATTTGTCGGAGCACATTGAATTACTTTGTACTACAATGCACATAATGTATTCATTAACACAATTCATTGTAGATACTAGTATTTTGAAACCTTTGTTTTATGTTTTGTGTAAAGTTTTGGCATTCACGCGAGGGCTGTACATAAACAATAGAAGTTATGTCATCTTACTTGATTAATATTTAAAAATGTTAAACCAAAATATTACTTATAAAAAAGATCCATTTCAAATATGTTGGGTTTTGAATTTTTGAATTGTACATTTCATGTGTGTTGAGGAACTTTTTGGACACTCTTGTACTTGTTTTGATACAAGTTATTGAAATATTTTTTAAATTTTATTTTCACTTTAAATACAGATCTGCAAGTAAAATTGAAGTGCGTGTAAAGCTTTGTTATTGTTTTTTTTTAATCTCACTGTGTATGTGTGTACTAAATTATTTTTGTCATTTCGAGAAATCGAGGGGAAATTAAACCCCATTCGTCTGTCTGTCTGTCAGTCTGTAGTTCTGACCGTCCGTCACAAAAACTTTACCCTTGGTCATATCTTTTGAATGAGAAGATATGTAGATTTCATTTTACACGTGTATATAACATGATAAGACTTTTCTAAATACACTATGATTTTTTTATCCCGTGACATTGACCTTTGACCAACTTAAAAAATTAAACATTACTTTAAATTGGCCATAACTTTCGAATGGAAAGAGGTAGGGCATATTAAACATGCATATTACCTGTGACAAGACCTTCCTTAATACACTACGATCTTGCCCAATCTTTTATCTGGGTTATCTTCAAAGTTTTTTATGTATGAAATTATGTCGCCAGTAAAAATTACGGGGTTTCCTCAATAAAGGCCATTTTAAAATAAGAATTTATGTTTTACATGATTAACTTCTTTCATAGCACCTTTTTATGACTTGTCAAGTAGGACAATAATTTACGATAATGAACACAAATACCAAGAAAGATGTCAGTTGGATGGGAAGCAATAGAATACGTATTTGCAATGAAATATATGAAGATAACGAACAGTATTATACAAAACAGGAACAGAAAAAACATGGACCTCCAAAACATCAGAGGTGGGATCAGGTGCCATGGAGAAGTGAGCATCCCCTGCCTGTCACATCTGCCCTGTGCCCCTTGTCATGATCGGGAAATAACGTAAAACTCAGTGTGGAAATAATGGACTAAAAATTAGTATGAAAAAATGTCAGTCAGCATTTCACTTAATGATTAATTGTATTTGCTGACAAGTCATTGTATTGATCATAGAACTTACGACATGATAACTTTAAACGAGACTGCTGATATTCTTATTTCATCAACTTGCTTGTAAATAATTTACCTCGTTTTAGAAAAAAAGAACAACAAAGTGTGCTCAACCTGAAACTTGGTGAAACACATGTGAGGCTATACCTTTTATGATTAAGTATTCTTCGAACATTTTTCAATCTCGTTGTTTGCAAAGGTTAAGAAATATAAGGCTATAATTTGAGCAATTTTCTCTACTGTAAAACTTACGGGTTAAAAAGACTGTGTTTGCAAAATCCCCGATAACACAATTAAGTCTGCATATCTTTTGTTAATATGAAACATCAAATATATGGAGATTACATCACTCCAACCTCTAAACCATGGCGTAGCAATGTGAATAATATATTGTGATGTGCTTTTAAGACAAATACACAAAGATGTAATTTTAGTCATGGAAGCTCATCAAACGTCAAAGACCCCGTAGCTCTCGAACTTATCCTGAAATAGAACTTGATAATGTCACATACCCAAACCCAGAGGATATATCCAACTGTTTTGCACATCACTTTGAACGTATATACAATCCACAGGATAACGGAACCTTTAACTCTGACTTCTTTCAATATATAGAAAATGAAAACAACTATCAAAACTGTGACAGACAAATCCTTCCCAGGCGGAGATGTCACCATTGACGAAATTTCCATGATCATGTTGAGTTAAAACACAGAAAAGCTCCTGGGTTAGACAAAATTCAGAACGAACATATTATCTACGGAGGCTTAGAACTTAAACTGTGTATACAGCATCTTTTTAACTCAATCATAAAAACTGGTCAAATCCCAGACTCCTGGAAAAAAGACATTATTGTCCCTATACACAAGGGAAGCAACAAACCACGGAAATCCCCGGACAGTTATAGACCAATAGCCTTACTTCCGTGCCTTCTTAAGATTTTTGAAAAACTGTTATTAGGCAGGATAAAATCTCATGTTCTATCTGCTATTGAATTTCCAAACACACAACAACAGGGATTCCAGCAGAAGCTCGGCTGTCTCACTGCATCTTTCAACCTCCAAGAAACTATATATCATAATATAGAACTTGGTAGTCCGGTATACGTTGCTTTCTTGGATACCCAGAAAGCATTTGACACAGTGTGGCGACATGGTCTTATGTACAAGCTGCACCGCCTGGGAGTATCTGGTCGGCTTTGGACTCTTATAGACGACTGCCATAC
>PRKT01002034.1:0-33128 GCA_003671525.1 Saccostrea glomerata | reverse complement strand
GGGGGGGGGGGGGGGGGGGTCATTTTGCCCATATCATCATGTGTACATCTATATGTCATTACCTTTAATATAGGCCCAAAGTACGCATCCTCCTTCACTTTTTCTTAGCAGACAAAATAAAACTTTTATTTTCGTCCTTTCACACTTGCAAACAATATTGCCCCGTTTTATTTTCGGCCATTCATACTTTCTATGAAGAAATCACATTTCATTCTTTGAATTCGCCCTGTCTCAAATTCGCTCAATTATTTTTAGGGAGAAATGATCAAAAATAAAACTGGGGCGAAGTTTTTCTTGTATTCAGCAGTTTGAGGAAAATGTAAATTGTCAATGTGAAACTGTTGCCCTCCCCATTCCTCGTCCCAAGCCTTTTGATTTTGTACATTTGACACCAAAAATATTCAGAATTGAATAAAAATTGTGCCAAGATGAAACATCTAGACAAGCCCTCCGCCCTCCTTGCCAAGAAAAAAGTGTCTCGAATTCGAGCACTTTATTTTGCAAGTGTTGTACCCCCTCCCCATTTAAAAAAATTCTAAGGACTGTTACATTATATATTGTCTTCAAAATTAGTGATGCAGAAAAGGATACGTTTTAAGTCAGTCTCGATTCAGACATTAATTTATAGACTGTTTAGATTGATATAATGCATGCAAGTTCCGATCATATTTTCAACTGTCTTATGGCATTTCTGATCTCGTATGTATTTCATTTAAGTTAAATCATTTAGTTTAAAAGCCACAGTTACTTCATTTTATCATATTTTTTCATATCATTTCTTTCTTCATTTGAATTAAAAATCATTTAAAGAATTTTAAAAATCGTGTCATATTACTTCTTTCAAATGCTAGCTATATGTTTGTTCATTCTACTTGTATTCCTTTTGTTTGAGGTCCAACAAATATATACCTTAATGTTCCTTAATAAATTTCCTTTCTTCTGATGAGTAGAAAAGATGTTAAGACAAAAGAAATTGGGCTGCCATTTTAATTCTAAATAAAATGTTTGCTAATTAAAGTGTTTTCCAAATCTAAAAACCAAGTTCATTTCCTGATATTTTGTATAAAGTTTTCAATTTGTAAGATTATGAAGCATTACCCCCACCCCCATCCCCTCCCCAAATACTTTTAACGTACTGAATAACATGTTATTTAAATATTGATTGCTTTGAAGGGGGGAAAAAAAAGATATTTTTTGAAAAAAGGAAAGGGGAAGGGTAGCCCCCTCTTTTTACATACAATGTCTATTCTGTTAATTCGTGGAAATTGAAATTACTTTCTTGACAACTTCCCTTAAGTGAAAAGTCCGTAGTCTACTCGACTTTGTCAGGTGTCCGACATTCAAAAATTGTTCTATACTAAGCTGAAGAACAATACTATATACTAAGGTGCTTAGAAAATGGCCGTTGAGTGGGTTGGTCACCATGCATATGGAGAACTGCTTTTACGGATCGTTTGGCACATTGGCTTCGGGGGCAATAAGTAACTATACCCTCACTGCCGCACAATATGTTCAGTGAGTGAAGGTACACATGGTGACCGAAGTCAATATGAACTGAACGACAATTGTGACGTAACAATCGACTGCATGAATTGGCGTTCAAGAGTCGTGTGTTATTAACTTAGCAATTTCATTTTTTTTTAAAAGCAACTACCAAATAAATTCGACAAAAACCTAAATTTTCCAATTTCCGACATTACCTAAGTTGAAAAAAATTAACAAAATATCGCCAGCGACAATATGTAAATGTGAAACTTTTCAACTGGCCACAAACTATACTGGATATTAATATACAGGAATGTGCTGTAAAGGTAGATATTGTCAACGACAATAATTCAAGAGACGACAAAATGCACCGTCACAGTCATTGATTAGCGAACATCGTCTAATTATTAAAAAAAATACTTGTATAACTACTCAGTGACAGAGTAAGGAAAGTCTGTTATGCATATAAACAATTTGTACTGTAAGAAATTTATTTGTCGAGAACCATGTTATAAAATAAGAACAAAGGAGTTTACCTTCACAATTTTCCCCGCTATAACCAGGAAAGCAGCTGCACCTGTACCCTCGTTTGTTGCAACTGTCTACTTTACAGGTCCCACTCTGACAATCATTATTCTCACAAACCTTCACTAAGGAACCATATTCAAATACAAAGAATTCTTTTATGTATCACAGGATCTTTTTTTTTAATCATTCAAATTTCAACTCATTAAAACAAATAGAGTACATTTCAGTTATAGATGAAATCATTTTTTTTATAGTTAAGGAGATTTTCAATTTATTGTACAGTTAAAAGATTTATGATGCATCGAAAACCAAAGTTAATTTGAGAAGCAGGTATCAATTAATTAGCATTTATTTTAACATGAGGATTATCCTAGAAATTAGGATTGGAAAACTGTAGGCTTTTATTTTATTTTTCAAATATACAGTTTCATTCAATTGTTTTTAAACATCTTTTGTTGACTGTAGATATTTTTAGCTTTTGCTAATTAATTTTCCCTAGTCCTACTCGAGAAAAATTAATCTTAGAATTTGGAGTTGTACAACGCCAGTGTTCCATCAAAAAGATCCGAAACTCATCACATAAATGTGCCGAGCGTTTGGTGAAGTAACAGATTCTACATTTTTTGTCCCCCGCTGAAAGTTTGGGATATCAATTTCATTTGTGTGTACCTCCGTCTAACTATCTGTCCGTGTATACTTCTGTATATCTGTAACGCTTCCGTTTGCATGCAATATCTCGAGAAGCCGTTAAACATTGCAATGAAATGATGCACAAAAAATAGTAGCCTAGTAAAGATCCAAATTAATTTTAAGGTCAAAAGTTCAAAGGTAATAAATACAAAAATGTCTTTTTAAAAATTTTCTTTTCTATGCGACATCTCAAGAAAACTTTAAGACTTTGCAATGATGTTATTTTTATCTCAACTCCCTATGGCGTACCAACAGGTGGATCTGTGCCCAGAGCACCTGTACAATTGTTACTCACCTGGAATTCGACCTCAAATGATCAACCGAGTGAACAACAGAGCATACTGCAAAAATACCGACCTCAAGGCATTTAAAGGACAGTGATAGGGATCTTTTCCTGACCATACATAGGAAATGAGAACAAACGGACAGGGGAAGTCCATTGAAATTTCTCTCTTTAAATGTACGTATGTGGTCTAAAACAACGTCTTACCGTTCATGGTAGCTCAGTCGGTAGAGCGCTCGCTCCGTGATCGGGAGGTCGTGAGTTCGTATCTCGGCCGCGACTGACCTAGTCGTTAAAATTGGTAGCAACTGTTCCTTCGCCATGCGCTCGGCACTTTGAAGTGAAAGTTGCTTGTCCTTCGGATGAGACCTTAAAAACCGAGGCCCCGTGTCAGCGGCAGGCGTTGGCACGATAAAGATCCCTGACTGCTCAATGGCCCTGAGTGCCGAGTACAGGTCAAAATTTGAAGCCCTTCACCGGCATACGGTGACGTCTCCATATGAGTGAAAAATTCTCGAGAGGGACGTTAAATGATATACAATCAATCAATAAAACAACGTCTTATTTATTCAGAGAAAGTTTTACGATTTCATTTCTAAGTAAGAAATAATTGGTCTTTAGGAAACTAAAACTGATGATTCGGACAATATACACATAACCGGCTAAACAATCTTTACGAAAAATAGACAAATTATCAAATAGGAGATTTTGTGGGTTAGTTATATAGCAGTACAAGATGATATTATAGCATGTAAATATTTTGAAAAGGGATTGTAAATTTATTTTTCGGTTAAAAAATAACTACTTAATACTTATGAAGACGTTGTATGTGGGGTTGTTTACATTCGACCAGAAGGGAGTAAATATTCTTCTCTTGATTGTTTTTTTAGAAGTCGAGCAAGAAATTTTAAACATATGGCAAACAACTGTAAATATGTATGTTTATTCGGAGATTTAAATGCCAGAGTTTGTAAATTACAAGACTATTATATCTCTGACGACGTTTTGAAACAAGTAAACTCGTTTCCAGATTCAGTCAGAGATTGCACTTCGTTGTTCAATATATGATGATTATCAGATTCCTTTAGAAAGAGTTCACGATTGTACCGTAAATGATTTTGGATAAATTTGTTGAATTCTACAAAAACAATCAATTATGTGGTAGCCAGTGCAAAACAGTTCTGAAATTATTGAAAATTTTGATATCATTGACTTGTGTAGCCTTTTTTCAGATGTATCGTTTCAAATTCATTTCGTTCACTGATTGTAACAGATATCAACAAATGTAAAAATATGATGTGAGGAGAAAGCAGACGATTTTTCGTAAAGCTACTTTCAATTAGCAATAGAAAAGATCTAGATAGACTGAAAGTATTTGAATCGATGATGTTACCAAATAATGGACAATTAGGAGTGTAACAAACCCTGGTTTAATCGGGAATGTAAAACAGCAAGGTAGAAAATCATTAAACAAAAGGGAAACAATTTAAATCAAAAGATAATTTAACTCAACTTGCAAACAAAACAAGAAAACAATTGATAACTGCTGGAAGAGTCATAGAAAAAAATTAACTCACAAACTTGCATTAGACCCCCAGTAAAATCCCGAGGTATGTCTAGTGCACGATTTTTTTTTTTTTCGATATTATCGACATCGCTGTAAAAATACCAGTCCTCCTAATATCATAACTTACTCAACATGACAATAATTCCTTTGTTTATCTCTCTATATATTAAATTGTTAAATAGTATAACGTCAACATCTTGTTAACATTGCCTTCCCCTTTTTCTGTTGTTTACATCGTTCAAATCGTTGACATCGCTATGTTGATAATTATCGAGTCGACATTGTGTCAACATTGCCCCTCTTATTATTCTTGTATACATCGTTCACATAGTCGACATCGCAATGTTGGTGGATATCGAGTCGACATCGTGTCAACATTGCCCTTTTTCAAAATCTTGTTTAAATTGTTCACAACTTCGGCATCTCTGTGTTGTTCGGTAATTGACTTGATGTTGTATGAACATTGCATTATTATTATTTTTTTGTTTATATACTTAGTATCCGTGTTTGCCTATATCGAGTCGTGATCATGTCATCATTAAATTTCCTTTTTTGTCTTTTTATCTTTGTAAAATCGTTGGCAACGCATTTAACGCATAAAATCAAGCTCAGTTCATATTGATAGGGCAATACTTGTATAATCTGTTTACTTTTTACACATTATCACCAGGGCAATCTATAATTCTTGATTCTTATGAGTCCACATCAAGTGTACATCAAGTATGAAGTATGTCTCTTACATTCTGAAAATGAACTAAAAAACTGATTTCCAACCTTATAAAACAGTGTTTTTCATCCGTACAGTACATGCGAAATAGTTTAAACATTGTCAGTATACAACGTATAAATAAAAGCAATGTAGACAATGTAAACGCAATATCGTATTAACATTGTTTACATTGCGATGTCGACGACGTCAACGATGTTGTCATATAAAATTATAACAATGTGGACGATGTGTACGCGATATCGTATCAACATTGTCAGCATTGTAATGTCGACGTCGACGATGTCGTCATGTAGAAATAATAACAATGTAGACATTGTAAACGCGATATCATTGCTTTATTTCAGAAATAAACATTACCTAGTGTCTCTGAGGAGTAATTTCCTTTTCTACATATATTGACATCATGAATCTGATTTTTAATGCAGTGTCAATTTCCTGATTTATTTCATACTGTGAATAATTGTGAACGGTGGGAGACATGCCAGTCTCTTACTGAACACTTTTATCTACCATAGATTTCTGTAGGAATACATACATGTATACCAAAACTTACTGGTTCAACTCTGTTGCTGTTCTGGTTAAATTTTAATCAGCATTGTTCTTCTGTGTTTTCTGAGGACGATGACCATCCCTGAAATTAAAAATGCCAGTGTTACATTTTTTACTTCTATTTTACCCCATGTTTACCTTGCCCAAAGTACAATTCAAATAGTACTCAGTTTCTAAATAAATTTTCTGAATTTAAATGAAATATGACTGTATTATTTTGGGCTCTCTATGACACTCTGTATCCTTCTGCACACTTCCAGCCTTTTTTACAAACAGAATGACCATTTCACTTTTTTCTCATATCATACAATTCATCATTTCCTTGAGTTTTTATTTTAAAGTGTTTTTCATTATAGTGAACGGTGGGAGACATGTCAGTCTCTAAGCGAACACTTTTTATTTATTTTTTTAGACCTTACCAAGATTTCTGTAGGAATACATACATGTATACCAAAACTTACTGGTTCAACTCTGTTGCTGTTCTGGTTAAATTTTAATCAGCATTGTTCTTCTGTGTTTTCTGATGACGATGACCATCCCTGAAATTAAAAATGCCAGTGTCACATCTTTTACTTCCATTTTTCCCCATGTTGACCTTGCCGAAAGTACAATTCAAATAGTACTCAGTTTCTCAATAAATTTTCTGAATTTAAATGAAATATGACTGTATTATTTTGGGCTCTCTCTGACGCTCTTTTTCCTACTGCACATACAATTCATCATTCCCTCAAGTCTTTATTTTAAAACATGCTTATCATTATAGTGAACGGTGGGAGACATGTCAGTCTCTAACCGAACACTTTTTTCTACCAGAGATTTCTGAATGCATGAATAGAGATATTTCATACTACATTTTGTATATATTCTATTACTTATTAAACACCAAGTTGCACTATTCATTCTGAACTCTTCACTTGTGCAGCAGTTCTATTCTAAAATTAAAGTATTATTAATGTTTTCATAACTTTCAGTCCCCTTTTTGTTACTCTTGTGGAAACTGTGACATACATATAGTATCTCTCATTGTTAGTTGAGAAAGAGATTATTTGGGTAGGGTTTTCTTTGGAGCTTATTTTTCCCTCCTTAGTTTGGAGAAAAAAATCTTTTAAAACATGCCTTATGCAGTAATACATACCTGGAGCTTCATCAACTGTATAAAATGTGAACATTTGATAGAATTTTTTTCTGATTATTCCCCCCAAATAAATGTGTTTTTTAATTAGCTTTATTTTTTGTGAAAGTTACGTTTTTCCGCACAGCTCACTTCATCACCCTATTCTGGCCCTCTTCTAGTCCCTGGAATTAAAAACCAACAATATGTATTTCTAGACTCATTGCAATCTATATTCAAAATTGATATGTTTACCAGATATTTTAATTATTATTTTTCATGAATTTGAATGGTTATATCTTTCAAGCTAATATGAAATGTTTTAAGAAAACATTATCTTTGTTGTTTTTCAAAATTACCTTTTTTTTATTACTTTAGAGAATGCATATATTAATTGCTTCTGACTCAAGAGGGAGAGGATTCTACTTCATATATCCAGAAAGTTCACCCATTTCCACCTGACTGGCGCGTTTCTTTTTTTTTTAAACCTGGGGCTTCTGTTGAAAGGCTAAGCCGTGAGGCTAAACACTTTATTAAAAACTGACAATTCCAGATCTTATCATGTTGTTTTCATGGGAGGTATCTGCAATCTCATGGAAAAAAATACACACCAATCTGGTACCGAAATTTTCTATAACTATTCACTCAGCAAAATTCAGTCCTTAATTCACAGTATTGAAAACACCTTTAAAGAAATTCCACCATCAACTGCCAACTGTTCTACCATCCAATATACCGCTATTCCTCCTGTGTCTCTCAAAAATTTTCAAAATTATCAAATTGAAAAAGGAAGGTTCCATCACAGTCAAGTCCCCGCAGAGGAATTAATTACCCAACAGGAAACCTTGGAAGAAGACATCAAAATGATAAACTCTAACATCTGTGAAATTAGCATATACAACAACAGTTCACCAATACGACTTGATAAAGATATAACAAAGAATTCAGGACGAAATGGAAAAAACAAAAAAAATTTCAAAATTTACGTACCAAAATTTTTATGATGGGGTCCATCCAGATAATTCACTTTCCGATATATGGTTTTCCAAGATATTCACTTCAATTTCGGTCTTTCTCACAGCTTCATCCAGTTCAATAGTCAATGACACAGATATTTCTGAGGACGAGGAGGAAAATGACACCTGGGATTTTAAACAAAATTAAATGTTCACATATGCATTCCTAAAATGTTCATTTAAAAGAACTGTAATTTTCTCAAGTCATTCATCTAGCTTTTAAAATTCTTGTTTACTTTCACAGTGACAGCGTTAAATAACAATGTTGATGATTGTGAACGGTGGGAGACATGCCAGTCTCTAACTGTCAAATCATTCAACTTTTACTTTTAAACATCATTAATTAATCTACAGCCCTTTTCTTGCTTTATATATTGCAATATATTTTTAATGTTTACTATTTATCAATGTGTAAAATCAGCTACTCTACACTTATTGTCACTTAATAATACATCATGGAGTATAACTCTGCTTGGGAGATAACCACAGCATTTATGGTAAGTATATTTGTATGATAAATTTATTCATTTGTTGTTCCTCTTTAACTTTGAATTATTTTTATTGTGACGCCATCTTGGTTTGATGTTTACCAAGTTTGATATGACCTGAAAATTTGAGCAATACTCCTAGATAAAATTGAGTCCTGTAAATTAAAATGCAACACACAATTTTTGAAATTTATGCACTTACCGTCTTGTTATTGCCGGCAAATTAAACCGTTTACGGTTAGCCTACATGTAGCTGGGCAGCGTGGCCGCGAGGTTTGTTGATATCCCGCGTCTGAGTCACGTGACTTCACATTGCCTAATAAGTTGTTCCAAGAAACACTCGCAGGATTGGCAAAATCATCGAATAAAAGGACAAATAAATTTTAAATTTAAATACCAGGTAATTTTCATTTAATATTTTTCTTTTTCAAACAAGCAGTTTGTTTTGCTTGTATTTTAAGAGAACTCTATTTTTTTTTAAGAAATAAATCCTAGAGTTATCTTTCCTTTCCCTGCAACATGTGATGACACCCCCCCCCCTTTTTTTTAACATACCTACCTAAAATAGATGTTAATTACCGCGCTCGCCCCAACGGTCACATCGTAAAACATATTATTCAGCTTTGAAGATGCTTTTCATCTAATCAGATTTCTTGCATATTTTCACTTAGTATGCCAAGTATTGCACACATATGCATGGTTTCCTTATGAATCTATTGTATAAAAACGTGATTGTGAACAAAGCAATCTGATTTCAAGAAATCTATAAACAAAATTAATTTTGTTGATAGATCATTAACCACGGTCACATGAATTTTCGGTGATGCGATTCACGGACACATGAAATAATTTCTTTAGAGAAGATAAAAGTTTTGTTACTTAAAAATATTCAGAGGTACATTTTCGCAAACAAGCAACAACAAGGAAATGTAAAAAAAAAAAAAAAAGATTCAATGGGGGAAAATATTCTGAGAAAAGTGGATTGCCATTAATCAAGATAAAGATTCCAGGGTAATGTATAGAACTTCATGTGATTAAATATATCGTCACTTTATATTTATCAACAAGGATACTTATCAATTTAGGAAAAAAATTCGTTGATGATTGTTAATTGATGACATTGCAATGTTCAAAATTATTGAAATCAAATAATTAATAAACATATTCTGGTTTTTGAATTGCTTTTTATGTAAATATAGGTATATACCGAAACTAAACAAAATGAGATGATAGATACAGCTGTATAATAAATTTATTTGCTTACTATAGCCACATTGCAAATTCATATATAACAATTTAAACTTAAATGCATCACAATACAAGTAAATCATGTATATGATACAATAAACAACTTTTATTGAACAAGATTCTCCTGAATCCTTGATTAAAGCAGGATTTTCACAAAACTTTAGAAGTTCACCGCAGTTATACGCCAGATAAAACTGTCCAAAAGCTCTGAAAATATGGCTGTCAATCCAAATCCAAAAGGGAGTACTCAGAATCATTAAAGTACTTCGACTCTTTTTTACCATACATTCATCCTGTATAAAAAAATTAAGCTTTTAATTATGTTTTCTGGAGGAGTTTTCACAGAAAAATGATACGATGTATGTTCTTAAGAAGAGCTGAATGAAGTATACAGGTACTTAATAGATTTTAAGTGCACATGTATACAATTTTTTTTTCATGATAACATATATTTTTTTTTCTCCTCTATCTGGGGGGTTATCGTAGAAGCTTGTAAGGACATTCTAAGATTTCATTTAATTTATGTGATATCATTTTTTTCTAAATGTTTTGTGGTTAAGTATATTTATTTGATATATATCAGTTCTCAATATATATATTTTCTCCGACCCACGTCTTCAAAATACTACATTTTATATTTGAATTTTTGAAACAATGTTCGAATGGAAAAAAATATAATGTTAAAAGCAAAACATGTTTTTTCGCAAATGTCAACTGAATGTCACTCTTTGTCAAAAAATTGAAATGTAAAAGATTATTCCCTAGTTAAAAGTCAGGGATAATTATTTCTGTGAATAACCTGTGCATCCTTGGATATTACAGATTACAGTCTCCATCGATCCTCCACTGCAGTCGGCCCCTCCATTTTGTCGGGGAGGGTTGGTACATTTTCTGAATCTAGTACTCCACCCGGAATCACAGGTTTTAGTGCAGGATGTCCAGGCCCCCCATAAGCTCCAACCACCATCAATCGCTGTAATCATACGACATATAGCTAAAATTCGGTTAAAAGCAGATTTCAATAAATGATGTATATCTCTAAATGAATATATGTCAAAATGAAAATATCTAGTACGTTAAGATATTGTCAAAATAAAAAATAAAAAAAATTAATCGTCGATAAGGGCAAAATTTCGTTAAGGCTAAATAAAAAAAAAATGAAATCAATTAACATGGAATGAAAATAATAGGTTTTTAATCTGAAGCTTAACAATTAACAAAATACACACACATTTGAAATTTCAGCATTAATGCACGGTAAAAACAGCTTAAACTATCCTTACGAGAATGTTATAATAATAAAAAATAATCTTAGATGAGATAAGTCTTGGTGTCAAAAATAAGTGAGTGCAGATATATGAAAGTTACAATAAAAATAGATTAAAAACAAATGATTAATTTACATTCCACAAACAGAAAGAAAGCATATAATAAATAAAAACAAACACTCATAGTAAGAGTTTAAAAAACTTGGAAATATGTACGTTCAAGTACTTGACATTTACTGTAAACAATAAAACGTCATTTTTCAAAAGGAAGACTAATAAATCACATAGTAAGTGACAAATCAGCAGAAAAGACATAATCTTGCTGTAAAATGCATGCAGTTTATTAATGACCTTTTAAGCAAATACAATTTTTCACTGAGTCAAATGCTTACTGATGTTTTTTAAGGTCTTCCGTTTCCAACGGAAGACCTTCTACTGATTCTGTTGGTAAAGATTATTATTCTTTTTTTTCTTCTGCTTCCTAGACCGCAACTTTGAGGCCTCATATCTCGCTCATTTCTCAACGGATTTTGCTCAAATTTTCAGACGTTATAGACGTAAATAAACTCTATCAGATTATTGTCGAAAATTTCAAAAAGCCACTTCCGGTTTTGAGTTAATTTCCTTTAAAGGAAAATTTATAGGCTTTCGTTTCCAGATAAAGGCTCAGAGACGGCTTAAGCTGAAGCTGAAATTCTACTGATATAAGATAATAGAAGGATTGAAGTTGTGCACATCGGTTTTTGTTTTTCGATTTCTCTATTCAAAATGGCGTTATATAGGGGTCAAAAATTAGAACGCTTAAAAGAACCAAAAATTACTCATATTTTTCTTTTTATCTTCTAAACTAAAAATATTTTGTTAAAATATATAGAACATAATTTGTGCAAAATTAGAAGATCTTTCAAATGATATGTCGAAAAAGGAGCTGACCCCTAAATTAAGGACCTAGAGGGGCCAAAAGTTTTTTCCAGATATCTCAAAAAGTATTGAGAATTTGTTATACATCAAAGAAGCAAAGTTGTTCAAAATATCAAGTTTTATCTAATGGGCTCGTCAAAATACGTCCGGCGACGTCATTTCCGGTCGAACCGGAAGTAGTCAGAAAATGCATATTTTTGCCGTTTTTGACAGGTTTTTGGTTAACATGTGTCACTAGAAGCTTAAATATTAATTTTCCGTCCGTCGTCGTCACTTCCGGTCAAACCGGAAGTACCAAAGAATGGCTTAATTTTGCAATACTTAACATAGATTTGGAGGATTAACCCATTTTTGGACTCTCATTCCTCTTTTCTTTTAAATGAAAGTTACTTCCGGTCAAACAGGACGGAAGACCTACTCGTTGCTTTGCAACGAGCTCGGCTCTAGTTTCCATAATAATTGTTACTTCATTACTTATACAATGAATTGACGACGAATTTTTTTTCTGTTAGTTCCCAATCATGACAAGGAACACACGGTGGATGTGACCGGTCGGCAGGGGGTGTTAATTTCTGTTCCCATATCTAATGCTTTAAGGTCCTTGATCCCTCAGCATGTGTTTTATTCAAAATTATTCTCTTGTTCCAATTCTAAGATCATTATTTCTTTGAATAACCTGAGCACGTCTGTGTATTACAGCTTGCAGAATATTCCGATGTTCCACTGCAGTCGTTTCCTCCATTCTGTGGGGAAGGATTGTTACAACTCCTGCTTCTAGTCCAAGTTCCACTACCACAGGTTTTAGTGCAGGATGACCAGTCCCCCCATAAGCTCCAACCACCATCAACGCCTGTTATAATGAGATACATTTACATGAACCAGGGTTGACCGACAATCATCGACAAAGCTTTTTAATCGGAAAAATTGCTCCAATCTGAAATTCTCAACTTACAAAAGTGAAACGTAATTGAGACAAAAATGAAACCAATGAAGAGACATAAAGTAATAATGATAAGAAAAAATAAATATGTCAGCAGAATAAGAATAATTTTAGCAAAATAAATAGAATTTTGGGGTAATTCCCTTCAATATATACTCTGGTACTCAGAAAATGGCCGTTGAGTGGGTTGGTCACTAATCAGAATGGAATACGGCCTATAAAAGTCATTTGGCACATCATCGTCGTCGACAACATGTACCTACCCACAATGCACATACAATATGTACAGTGGGTATAGGTAAACATGGTCACCGAAGTCCTTATGAACTCAACGACAATTGTGCCGTCACAACTGAATGCATGAATTCGCGTTCAAGAGTCATAAGTGTAGTTAACACATCATTTAAATTTACAAATCTAAAAAAACATCGACAACAAATTCCAGTATCAAAGGCAATACTATGGATATTAAAAATATGTGAGTAAATATTGCCAGTGATGCTATGTACATGTGGTACTTTTCAGCCGGCTACAATATGTACCAATAAACGGTACTACACAGGTGTATGCAGTAAAAGTAGATATTGTCGCCGACAATATGTACAAAAAGACAACATACACCGTCACATGTACACATATGTGTTTTGTACAAAAGGAAAGAAATTACATTAAAAAATAACAGGCTTGAAAAGCAATTGGTTAAAGGGAGTGGATAATTGAAATGGAATCATTTTCATATAATTAATAAATCTAATAACCAAAAAATACATTTAAAATTAAAATAAAACATTTACAATATCTGTAATATTGTCATATTTCATTTCAATAAGGTTTGGCTAAATGAGTACATAATATGTATACTAAAAGTTTACAACAAAACTTATATATTCGGGTGCTCAGAATTTGGCCATTGAGTTGGTTGGTCACTAAGCAGAATGAAGAATAGCTTTTACGAGTCGATTGGCATATTGTCGTCAGCAACAACATGTACTTACCCTCACTGTACATACAATATGTGCATTGAGTATAGGTATATATCCATGGTCACCGAAGGAAAACTTAAATGCAACAATCATGCCGTTACAATCGCGTTGCATGATTTGGCTTTCAAGAGGCGTTCATGTAATTAACATAGCAATAAGATTTAAAACTACAAAAAATGATTTTTTTTTATTTATAATTTTCCGGGGACATTATTTATATTGAACATAGGTAACATTATGTCGCCAGCGACAATATGTACATGTTTAACTTTTCATCTGGGTACAAAATGTACCATGGACGGTAATATCGAGGTGTGTGAAAGTAGATATTGTCGCCGACAATATGTACGAGACGATAACATGCACCGTCACAGCCAGGTAAAAAAAAATACTTGTATAACAACTAATTAGCAGGATAAGGATAGTCTGTAACGTACAAAAACAATTTGTACTGTAAAAAATGCTCGTTATCTAGAGTCATGTTATTTGATAAGAACTAGGCAGTTTACCTTCACAATTGTCCCCGCTATAACCAGGAAAACAGCTGCAGCTGTACCCTCGTTTGTTACAACTGTCTACTTTACAGGTCCCACTCTGACAATCATTATTCTCACAAACCTTTACTAAGGAAACAAAGATTCAAATATGAGGATTCGAATTTCAACTCATTAAAACAAATAAAGAGTACATTTCAGTTATAGATGAAATCATTTTTTTAAAGTTAAGGAGATTTTCAATTTATTGTACAGTTAAAAGAGTTATGATGCATCGAAAACCAAAGTTAATTTGAGAAGCAGGTATCAATTAATTAGCATTTATTTTAACATGAGGATTATCCTAGAAATTAGGGGATAGGAAAACTGTAGGCTTTTATTTTATTTTTCAAATATACAGTTTCATTCAATTGTTTTTAAACATCTTTTGTTGACTGTAAATATTTTTAGCTTTTTCTAATTAATTTTCCCTAGTCCTACTCGAGAAAAATTAATCTTAGAATTTGGAGTTGTACAACGCCAGTGTTCCATCAAAAAGATCCGAAACTTATCACATAAATGTGCCGAGCGTTTGGTGAAGTAACAGATTCTACACTTTTTGTCCCCCGCTGAAAGTTTGGGATATGAATTTCATTTATGTGTCCCTCCGTCTAACTATCTGTCCGTGTATAGTTCTGTATATCTGTAACGCTTCCGTTTGCATGCAATATCTCGAGAAGCCGTTGAGCATTGCAATGAAATGATGCACAGTTATAGTAGCCTTCTAAAGATCCCAATTAATTTTAAGGTCAAAAGTTCAAAGGTAATAAATACAAAAATATGTCTTTTTTTAAACTTTCTTTTTCATGCGAAAGAAAACTTTAAGGCTTTGCAATGATGTTATTTTTATCTCAACTCCCTATGGCGTACCAACAGGTGGATCTGTGCCCAGAGCACCTGTACAATTGTTACTCACCTGGAATTCGACCTCAAATGATCAACCGAATGAACAACAGAGCATACTCCGAAAATACAGACCTCAAGGCATTTAAAGGACAGTGATAGGGATCTTTTCCTGACCATACGTAGGAAATGAGAACAAACGGACAGGGGAAGTCCATTGAAATTTCTCTCTTTAAATGTACGTATGTGGTCTAAAACAACGTCGTATTTATTCAGAGAAAGTTTTACGATTTCATTTCTAAGTAAGAAATAATTGGTCTTTAGAAGATTCGGACAATATACACATAACCGGCTACACAATCTTTACGAAAAATAGACAAATTATCAAATAGGAGATTTTGTGGGTTAGTTATATAGCAGTACAAGATCATATAATAGCATGTAAATATTTTGAAAAGGGATTGTAAATTTATTTTTCGGTTAAAACATAACTACATAATACTTATGAAGACGTTGTATGTGGGGTTGTTTACATTCGACCAGAAGGGAGTAAATATTCTTCTATTGATTGTTTTTTTAAGAAGTCCAGCAAGAAATTTTAAACATATGGCAAAGAAATGTAAATATGTATGTTTATTCGGAGATTTCAATTTCAGAGTTGGTAAATTACAAGACTATTATATCTCTGACGACGTTTTGAAACAAGTAAACTCGTTTCCAGATTCAGTCAGAGAATGCACTTCGTTGTTCAATATATGATGATTATCAGATTCCTTTAGAAAGAGTTCAAGATTTTACCGTAAATGATTTTGGATATAAATTTGTTGAATTCTACAAAAACAATTAATTATGTGGTAGCCAGTGCAAAACAGTTCTGAAATTATTGAAAATTTTGATATCATTGACTTTTGTAGCCTTTTTTCAGATGTATACATTTCAAATTCATTTCGTTCACTGATTGTAACAGAAATCAACAAATGTAAAAATATGATGAGAGAAGAAAGCAGACGATTTTCGTGAAGCGACTTTGAATTAGCAATAGAAAAGATCTAGATAGACTGAAAGTATTTGTATGGATGATGTTACCAAATAATGGACAATTAGGAGTGTAACAAACCCTGGTTTAATCGAGAATGTATAACAGCAAGGTAGAAAATCATTAAACAAAAGGGAAACAATTTAAATCAAAAGATAATTTAACTCAACTAGCAAACAAAACAAAAAAAACAATTGATAACTGCTGGAAGAGTCATAGAAAAAAATTAACTCACAAACTTGCAATAGACCCCCGGTGAAATCCCGACGTATGTCCAGTGCACGATGTTTTTTTTCGATATTGTCGACATCGCTGTAAAAATGCCAGTCCTCCTAATATCATAACTTACTCAACATGACAATAATTCCTTTGTTTATCTCTCTATATATTAAATTGTTTAATAATATAACGTCAACATCTTTTTAACATTGCCTTCCCCCTTTTCTGTTGTTTACATCGTTCACATCGTTGACATCGCTATGTTGATAATTATCGAGTCGATATCGTGTCAACATTGCCCCTCTTATTATTCTTGTTTACATCGTTCACATAGTCGACATCGCAATGTTGGTCGATATCGAGTCGACATCGTGTCAACAATACCCTTCTTATTTTTCTTGTATACATCGTTCACATCGTCGAGATCGCAATGTTGGTCGATATCGAGTCGACATCGTGTCAACATTGCCCTTTTTCAAAATCTTGTTTAAATTGTTCACAACGTCGGCATCTCTGTGTTGTTCGGTAATTGACTTGATGTTGTATGAACATTGCATTATCATTATTATTTTGTTTATATACTTAGTATCCGTGTTTGCCTATATCGAGAAGTCATCATGTCATCATTAAATTTCCTTTTTTTGTCCTTTTATCTTTGTAAAATCGTTGACAACGCATTTAACGCATAAAATCAAGCTCAGTTCATATTGATAGGGCAATACTAATATAATCTGTTTACTTTTTACACATTATCACCAGGGCAAACTTTGATTCTTATGAGTCCACATCAAGTGTACATCAAGTATGAAGTATGTCTCTTACATTCTGAAAATGAACTAAAAAACTGATTTCCAACCTTATAAAACAGTGTTCGTCATCCGTACAGTACATGCGAAATAGTTTAAACATTGTCAGTATACAACGTATAACTAAAAGCAATGTAGACAATGTAAACGCAAAATCGTATCAACATTGTTTACATTGCGATGTCGACGTCAACGATGTCTTCATATAAAATTATAACAATGTGGACGATGTATTTGCGATATCGTATCAACATTGTCAGCATTGTAATGTCGACGTCGACGATCTTGTCATGTAGAAATAATAACAATGTAGACAATATAAACCCGATATCGTTTCGACATTGTTTACATTGCGATGTCCACTGTGTCGTCATGTAGAAACAATGACAATGTAGACAATGTAGACGATGTAAAAACGATATCTTATCGACATTGTTTACCTTGCGTTGTCGACAATATCGAATTGATTAAGGGAACTGGACATGAATGTAAATCCCAGCTGATCTTAATACTTCCTTTTTTCTTATAAATAAATAAATCTGCAAATCCGGGATAAGGGGGAGGGGGTTTCGATAATCAGAGCAAGCTTATCTTTTTTGCCTTCAGCGGGGGACACGATTTCTCAGAGTTAGCTTGTTATTGACTTACGCCTGTCACGGAAATGTTTTGAATTCACAACCTTTACATCACGGAGCAAGAACCCTACCGACATACCTAATTATTAAAAAGAAATAATTAGGGGGTACTTCTAACATATTCTAGCGAGCGCAGCAAGGCGGGGCGAAGCGCCGCACGCGTAACGAGCTCAATAGACTAACGTGTACGAACGGAGGAAAATCGGGTTGAAATCTGCACATTGTTCCCAGAAATTTTTATCTCACCGCGTGAAAAAATTCTAAACTCCCACTAATCCTTTGCGGGGCATAGCAACATGGTGGCTAAAACAAATAATAGGAGCAAGTATGGAGGCAGTCCCCAGTCCAGAGATCTGTGACATCAGAATGTATTAAATCACAAAGCATATGATTGCACAATTTCGTCATGCCAGCAAAATTGTCTTCCACGGCAGATACCGTGATAACGGTTTCATAATATTCAATGGAACGCAACCAGAGATAGAAGAATTCTTTAATATCGGCAATCACTGTCACAAGCACCTAAGATTTACATTTGAAATTTCTCCATCTGCTGTCAACTTCCTTGATACTACAGTTTATAAAGGACAGAAATTTCAAAATTTTAACAAACTTGATATCAAGTCGTTTATCAAATCAACAAATAACTTTCAGTATCTACACAGACAGAGCGCTCATAGCCCAGCTGTGTTTAAAGGATTCATTAAAGGAGAATGCATTAGACATGCAAGAAACACCACTGACCCTGAAACATTACATGCAACACTTAATGACTTCAAGACGCACTTATCAAAGCGAGGTTACTCTACTTCGGAAATTGATCCTATTATCAAGGAAACGGTCAACACAAACCGATCAAAACTCATTATCAAAAAGACTAAAGAACAGTCATTACGTAACCCTACAGTACTGGTTACTAAATTTAACCCTTGCGTTAAAGGACTGAAGAAACGAATTCTAAAATATTGGAACACCATTCTTAGAAATCCAGAATGCAAAACTTTATTTTATTCTCAACCAATCATTGCTTACAGCAAACACGAGAGTATAGGTGATGAGATAATCCGGTCTCACCTAAAACAAACACCATGATTTATGTCCGTGACCCCTGATGAGGCTTCTTAATAGCCGAAACACTCTACAACTACTTGCATAATTCAAATCAGATATTAATCTGCTCTATGCAAAAAACATATCTGCTTAAAGTGTGGTTTGGAGTGTCGGGACCTAATAAATCTCTTACAAGTTTGGTTGATTGATGTCGCTAATTTTCACCCGATGCCTGGGAAGTGATTTCTTTTAATTCTTCTTTTTTAATGAACTGATGATTGGCAGTGCAAGTAAAAGTTTGGTAAAGGTTTTTGATAGTAAATAACTGCGCTCGCCCCAACGGTCGCACCGTAGAACATAATAACATTCCATTATCTAGAATTTAAAAAAAAAAGTCTATAATCACTGGAAGAATGTAAATAAAAATTTTCACCTTGCGTTTCTTATAATTAGCTACATAGACACTTTTTTTAAACATAGTTCACGAACAAAATAAAGCAATATTGTATTGGTTATATTCCCTATGAAATTTCTTATATATATTTCAGTAAATTTTGGGGAAAAAATATTTATAAGAATTAAAATGATAGCCTTTTATTTTTATCACAATGTTTTGATTTTTTTCAGGAGTCTTACTTGATTTGCATGGCTTGTTTGACCGTATTCGTAGTGACACTGAAGTTGGAGGTGCAATACACACAAGTATAACCTGGACAATAAAAATCTGAAATTAAAAAAAAAATTCACGTCAAAATATAAGAAATTTTTGTCATCATTTCAAATACTGTTATATACCAATAATAAAAGTTTCATAACAAAGCACATAACAAAATGAATGCCTTCTAAAATGTCCAGTATTTCTCAAGTTTTCTTAAATTATTTTGAATGCACATACATATATGCTACAAAAGTAGCCGTGAGATATTCATATACGTATGTGCAATACCCTGTGTCCATTAAAATAAATAACGCCAAATTTTACACCCACCAAGACAACCTGCCTAACAGTATAAGATAGCGCCAATTTTTTCAAAGAAAAAAAAAATTTTCCTAGATATAAGAATATATCTTTTACACTACAGAGAGAGAGAGAGGAGTGGGTGAGAGTAAGATTATAACAGGTGACTTGTAAAGCCGTTTTGGAAAATGAACATGAGCAGATCTAGATAAGCGAACATGTACGACTGGGATCTTTGACAAATCATTCTTTATAAATTTTTGTGAGGGTTTTTATGTCAGTTCATTCATACGATGTACCTTTTAAATTATTCATTGTTGGGTAGTGAGAAATAAAGAAAAGACACGAGCGTGTTTTATAGAGGGTCGAGTGGAGGACCAATCCTTCCCTTTTATAAGTGAAACTTAGAACCTACCCTCCCTACTACATATTTACATTCAACGGAATTAACCACTCTTTCTATAGACAATGCGTTCAAATTAATTACACTATGATTTTTTTTGTGGGAAATTTCCTACACAATTCAGGAATGCGTGTGTATACAATATAGTTTCAAAATAAATACAGAATGATGTCTGCATCTTTGATTTTTTAAGTACCACGTCACCTTCCCCTGACTTGTAATGATTCAATTTCTATATCAAGTAGTTTCCGGCGCTTATGATATTACGTTTATTACACTCCCAGTAATTTCCTGGTTGTTTCTTTTTCTTTTTGTGCAGAATTTGATCCGATTTTCAGGATAACCATACTGTGGTTTTGTGAATCCATATCACCACTTTATGTAACTGATGACGTAGTACACAAAATAATAAGTTATTTTTATTTGATGCATTTGTAGCATTTTTTAAAATCTTTATTTTAAACGCCATACATGTAGGCCCTGGTGTAAATCGGAAGGCTTGCCCTGCGGTGCTGTTCCTATATATAATACAATAGGCCAATATATGAATTGTATTAAAATAAGATAACAACCACCTGAGAGAATTTTTTTCATATATATTTTCTAATATTAACAGTACTCCACTATAAAATAATGATGTAGTAAAAATATACAAATAACCCAACGGTCGTCTAGATTTGCTCCATATTAAATAATTTCTTAAATGTTAAACACTAAATATTCTTTCAATTGCTTCAAATTATTTTTGTTTTTTAAATTATTTTTGTTGTTACTTATCTATTTATTTATTTGATTTATTAAAACAATAGGTGAATATAAAGCATTTTATAAAACGTCAAATATATATATATTTTTTTGGATTAAAGCACTACGGGCGCATAGCCATACTCAAAACGCTTGTAGATCTTTTCGGCAGATTTATTTATTACTAAATTAACATACATTTGCAGTCGTATCTCAGTATGTTTACATTGGAACACAAAGACAACACTGTGTTCCTCACTTTTTATGCTATAGGATATACAGTCACTCTTGTCACACTGTAAAAGTAAGGGCCGTCATGGCGATCAACGACAACGCCTACGTGTGACAATGAGCAATAACTTTGTAAAACTTTTTAATAGGAATCGTGTATAGATTATCAAAGTTTATACTTTTATGGTCTTGTTTACCTTGAAACTATGCTTTAGAACATTTTTTGAAGTTTTGAAGGCTAACATTTAATATTGCTTTTCAAACAGTTGATATAATTTTATTAAAAATATACATAGATATAAAAGATATACTTCTTGTTACTATATACAAAACATATTATTACTTAGAAGTTGTAAAAAATCGTGCAACTCGATACTTTTTAGGACTACATGAATACAAATACGCCATCGCATTAAACAATGAAGTTGGACAGATAACACCGACATACATGTAAACGTGATTGGAAGATTAAACAGAGTAATGGAAATCAACGATGACAGACTCAAAAAGTTTTCTCATGGAATAATCAAAATAGTGGAACAAGGTTTTCACAAATGAAAGAAATTCTTTACAAATTAAATATACCAACTCATTTTGATTACCTCCGAATATGTGATATAAATTAAGCAAAATGGATATTGTGAACGCTTTGCGAAGAAGAAAGGAAATTGAAAATATCGTCGTTACCTAAATTGAGAACATTTGTGACTTTTAAAAATAATTTTGAAATGGAACCTTACATAACGATGGACATGATAAAAACAAGAACGCTCAGTAATGGTTCAGTTTAGAGTTCGTATCCTTCACTATGAATAGAAATTGGCTGATTTAGAAACGAACCTCCACTAGAACGTTATTGTGTTCTATTGGCCGTGTATAATGTATATACGTTTATATTGAACCTTCTGTTGTCTAAACACATGTCACTATAATAAATCATTTACTTATTACTATAACAAATATTTGTGGAAGTTAAATAAATAAATATGCATAATAACTATAGAAACAATACCTTGATTACGGATAATAAAAACTTTAATCTACCATAGTTAACTATATCAGTAATTAGTTAAGGTTATCAATTTTTAAAATATGAACATCGGTCTTAACATTATCTTTGATATAAAGCAATTCAGCAAGCAATCAAGATATGATGCATGCGCAAGCACAATAAGTTATTTTTTTTATAAAGGAAAAATATCTAACCATTGACTTCCTCTCAGCTTTAATTAAATTGAACGACTATATCAAGATATTCTTTATACATGTTACTGTAATTCATAAAATGCAAAACTATCTTTATAAATCAAACCATGATTTGTAAAAAATAGAATTTTGAAATTTTCATGTAACATTTCTATGTAACTGAACTGACCTTAAATTTCATAGTGGCTTTCCGTCGCAGAATTAGTGTCGTCTCTATTTATATACAAATTGATTTGTATGTAGATGATCTTAACTATTAGGATTGGTTTTTTTTGGTGGGTGACATGTACACTACACAGATTTACCTGGAAATGACAACAACGAGGGTTGATTCAAAAGTAATGTCACAGTGGTTGTATGCACTATTTTTGTCATTGGTACAAATATCGATTTGCCATTGGCCTATCTGGGACAAATGTTTAGCTATAGTTCAATTGGTTGCCTTTATACTGTAAAGTCGTCGTAGGTAAAGGATAGTCATAAAATATTCTGAGAAAAATCAATAAATTGTTGATATCATATAATATAATATTAATAGCAATTTTTTTTAATTAAATTGGAATTCTACTATTGGATATGTATGCAATGGGTCTCTGCCGAGTTCAGCCAAAGTGATTTCATTTATTTAGCTCCGCTGTTTTTCAATTGATATGTATAAAGTTAGAAAAAAGTATATGTATGGCTACAAAATAAGTTGTGCAGATGTGAGGGCATTTTGTAAGTGCCTGAATCAGACTGATCATATACAGTTGCGTAACTTGAGATACAATGTGATTTATTCGCCATGCAAATGTATGATCAACTACTATTAATTTTATTGATAATAATTAAATTACTGGCGGACTGATAGTTACTTTTTCGCTGATATACTCTGCACAATTTACAAATGGTGTCAATACAGGCAGAATCTACGTAAATTTTCCTCCATTGTGCACGAGATCAACCCACACCATCTTATTGTGCTGCTAGGCGGTAATGACTTGGATGCACCTGGTCCAGTGGAACTTTTTGTGAGAAAGTTTGTTTCATTCTTATTGCAACTGAAACATCAGTGTCAGCTTAAATCAGTGACCGCATTGAGTTATTTCCCAATATAGCGTACAAGAGTGGTGTCCGCAGAAATATATAGCCAACGAGTAAACCAGGCCAATGAATGTTTAAGAATCAATTTCTTGGAACAGAAAAAAACATTCTAGAAATAACGGGGTTTTACCAATATTCGAGACCCTATATTAAGAGACGGGGTGCACTTAAACGACCTAGGCAATTGTAAACTTCTACGTCAGATCATGGGTGTTTTTCTTCATCAACTGACTAATACAGGACATATTGTTTCACAATCTTGAAGACAGGGGCTTCCTTGCATTGTGTGTTTTGTTATAATACGAGAAGGTATAATGTGATGTAACATTTCATCCTTATTAAAATGTTATTGATTTGATAGGAAATTTTTCATTTGTGAAAATTCTTATAGAAAATGTAATAGGTCTATTTAAAGGAGGTGTAATTAATTTAAAAAAAATGTTTCATTTCAGTTTCTCATAATTATTATTTCCTTCAGATCATATAAATTTGATCTCACAAATTTTCACATGGAAATCGTATTATTTCAATAACATAAATTTTACAATAATAAATCACTGTCCAATCTATATGTTCCAAATGTGCTACAAGAACCATGTAATCCTGAAAAGAATACAAAAACATATCTTTTGTAAGTTCATCTAAACAATTTCATACCCTACTTCAATCGTTATTTGTGTGCAAGATATATCTGCAACTTTTGCAACCTGAGTAATAATAACTGTGTTGAATCAGGAAGGTTGTGGAGTTTACAAAAATAATATATTCCAGAAATATAAGTCTTAACGGTGTTTTCTGAGGTAATCTTACACGATAGGTAGGAGACAAAATTGACTAATGGATTGTAATGGGGAGGCCACTCTTCTGTGTTAAATTCTTTTTGAAAAAAATATAAGTTAACTGGCCCTTAAGCTGTCCCAATTTGTCTGATGGTATGCAAATTGTCATTTCTTGAGTTTTAATTTCTAACCCCCAAAAAGTAAAAATGTTTGTATGTCTCTTTTTTTTCATGTGCTAAGGGGCTGCCCAGCTCATGACAAATGGAACTAAACACCGACATATACATGTATAAGCCTAGCACAATCTTGCCTGCCATCCCTTTCTGCTACCAATAAAACATCTAAAAAATGAACCACGTTGTTGCTTTTGGCCTGCTTGTTAAGTATCCATTCTTAAAAGGTAGAAAATTTCTCAAACTTGGAACAGCTTTAATAGAAAATCCAAAGGGCAAGCACTTACCTACAAATATCATACCCTGAGTTTTAGAACCTAATAATTCATAATCTGTTCTGTGAATCATCAAAAACTTAAAATGCATTTGTATGACTAATCTAGGAATTTGTGCGTCTGGAGCTAATTTTCAAGCATGTCTAATGCATCGTCAATTGACGAGCAAATACAGTACCGACCAGACCCAACCTGACACAAAGCAGTCCCAGAGCAGTCCCGGGGACTGCTTTCTGGGACTGCTAAAGCAGTCCCACAGCAGTCCCACAGCGGTCCCAGAGCAGTCCCAGAGCGGTCCCAGCAGTCCCAGCGGTCCCAGAGAGCAGTCCCAGCAGTCCCAGAAAGCAGTCCCAGAGGGCGGGGTTTATTTATTTAATGGGCGGAGCTAACTCAGAAATGAAATTCCCAATAAACAATGGAACTATAAAAGGCTGTAGAATTTGATTCTGGGTAGTATGCCTGGAATCCTTACATGTGTGATTTATGAACAGTACATGCATAGAGACAAAAATGAAATAATATTAATTGAATGAAGAAGGCTTCACACATACATGTATGAAATTAAACTGAACATGAATATTACACCAGAGCAGTCCTAAATTAAAATTAATTAAAATTTATTATTTATTAATTAAAATAAATCACAATTATCTGGTATATTAATAATTCGATTTCTTTATTTTCTGTAATTGATACTGTTTCCCATATTTATTTTTTATACAGAAAATTAAACGTGAATTAATTATTTTACACCAGAATTAGCTTTAAATAGATCACCCGAATGGAACCCTCAGATTACCGGTATGTTCAAAATTAATTAATCCTGAAAGAAATTCATACACATTTAATTTATCAATTTAATTTTGCTTTACATAGATTGAAATAAGGATCATTGTTGACCAGCATGTTCAATGATGTGAAACGCTGATATGTATACCCAAATAACATACACTGATTTTCTGCCCAAAGGCGATTGAAACCCCGAGTGTTGATACCATTCTTATACACATTAACCGGCGGTGTAAACAGGAGCAATACAAAAAAGAATTAAATCACAATTCCCGGTATTTTCAAGTGTTTATTTTTGAAATTGATGTACTTTTTAATAACTTGTTTATAAATCAAAAACTACCGGTAATTCATTAATAATTTCCCCAGTGATTTTCCACATTGTTTATGTTACGGAAGAATTAATGGAAGCATTAATTAATTTAATTTTTTAATTTTATTTTATGGTCATTTAATAAAGTGTGATATTTTATATTTGAGGGTTCAAAACATGTACCTTTTTTAATTAAAAATCGTTTATTTAACTGTAATAATTATTTTTAAATAGTACAAATGCAAATGTTTAGTATTTAATTTTACATTAAATACCCCCATAATAAAAAAGGCCTACATGTGGATATTTTTTCTTATAAACATTATTTTATATTTAGGGAAAAAATTATTCTTCTCCTGACTTCCTTATTTAACAAGTTTATTTTTTAAAAGTTTATTCTAATTAAACTACATTTGTGTAAATATACAGTCTAAGTAAATATTAATTAACTAAAATAATCTCTACTTATTAAAAGATTGTAAGAAATCCTTGCTTTTTAAACAGTTTAAACTCATCTCTACTGCAAGTAAACAAAACAACAGGGGGCCTGCAAATTCAGAATACACAAAGGGGCGGAGCTATCATGTCACTCAGAACCTTTTTTCACACATGAGTGAACAAAGCAGTCCCAGAAAGCAGTCCCAGGGACAGCTGGGACAGCTGGGACTGCTGGGTCTGCTTTTTAGAGCAGTCCCAGAGCAGTCCCACAGCGGTCCCAGAGCAGTCCCACAGCGGTCCCATAGCAGTCCCACAGCAGTCCCAGAGCGGTCCCAAAGCAGTCCCGGGGACTGCTTTCTGGGACTGCTTGGGTGTCAGGTTGGGTCTGGTCGGTACTGTAGCTGTGCAATGCCCCTTACTAATAAAATAATTGACGCTAGACCCTGGGGGTAAGACAAATGATGAATCAATATGTAAGAAGTACGACACCCTTTCTTTTGTACCATGCACACTGAAGACAACCGAAGGTTCGGTAGAGGGGGCTGATCAAATTGACCTGCAGTTCTGCCTCACATGATTTCATTAACGACCAACTGAATAGCTTCATACTGTAACCCAGTCAGTGGCCGCTCGTAACACAACCTACATCAAATGTTAAACCGTCTAAAAGTTCTAACCCCGTGGGGATCCTGGTTAGAATAGGTCCTCAGTACCCCTTGCTTGTCGTAAAAGGCAGTTGAGTACGTGGAAAAAGAATTCAATGCTAGAAACACGTCTTACCTCGTTGAAAGTTTGCAAAAACTTGATTTTTTGCGCGAGACGTCACAGGTTTTGGTGCTTGGGATCGACTAATAACCCCAAAACCCTGATAACAGGATGGCACTAATACAAGTCCAGGACCGGAATGATACCTTCGAAAGCCGCAGTACTAAAAAGCTTAATGGCACTTTGGTAAAAGGATTTAACCTTGAGTGGTTCAATCTTATTACATTAATTACCAAACTGATCGAAAGTACCATATAATGTCATTACACAATTTGAATATATATATATCTCAATATATATTTTACAATACTTTTGATCTACATGTAACTTCCGATTCGTAGAACATAAATTTAAATGCCATGGTAATATCTTCTGTGTTTCAGTATAGAATTACAAATTCTATATTTCAAAGCATAGAAGACTCTATCTCTGATTTATTTTCTCTTCCCTCTCTATGTATATCCTGACTGTTGAAATTTTGAAACATTAAGTTTAAAAAAAAAAATTATTGAAATGGAAATAAACAATGTTCACATGGAAACAAATAGCTATAAAAAAAGGTTTAGCGCAAATGTCAACTGAATGCTACCTTTGTCAAAAGAATTAAAATGTAAATGATTATTTTTTATTTCAACTTCTGAGATCATTTCCATTGTAATCTACCTGTGCATTTTTGTATGACCAAGATCCAAAGAAGCTCGAGCTCCAGCCACCATCAATGCCTGTTATCTTGAGATATATTGCAACATGTTGGTCGAAAACAGATACCACTAAATCAGGTATATTACAGAATGCACATATGCGAATATGACCTAGTACATTACAATATGGACAAAAGTAAAGTTACTTTTAAAAGAAAAAAATCGATTTGTGACAAATGTCGTAAAGCACAAATTGAAAAAAGTCATTAAAATCAATTAATATTCATCATCATAATCCTTATTTGATAACATATTTGAGAGGCGAATACATTGTTTGGTTAATTTTATAAGTCATTACGTTTTCTCTTTAAGCATAAACGAATATCTGTATATAACATTCTCCACCAAGTATATTCTAGAATCAGACTCATGTTGAGTGTAAAGAAAGAATTACACGTATTTTATAAGAAGTAGGAAAGAAAGGTTTTTACTTTGAATGGATTTTAGAAACAAATAAAGCTGATTATTTTTTATGCTTCATTTTTCTAGCTACTGTGGAGACATCATTATTCTACTGGAGGATTTAGTTGTTCACCCTTACCAATGAAATATATGGAGATACCAAAAAGCATTCAAGCTCAGAAGTCAATTAAACATTACGAAATGTAGCAGGGCAAATACGGACCTCCGAATCATATGCTTTAGAGGTGGGATCAGATGCCATGCCGAAATAAGCATCCCCTGCCAACCGGTCATATCCGCCTTGTCACGATCGAGGGAAATTGCATAATCCATCTACAATTCATTTTGTGAATAAAAGACAAACAATAAATATAGAAAATTTAGTTAGCATTTGATTTATGATGATTTTTATCTGCGAACAAGGTCATTGTATCAATCATAGAACTTACGAAATTATGACTTTAACCTGGATTACTGTCATTTCTGTTTCAACAATCTGTTAGAAATTAGCATAAGGAGCATTGTTAAGGCTGGAAAAAGGGGCGGGGCCTAATTTATACGGGAAAAACTTACTGTGACGTCACACAAAAGAGACTTTCATGTATTTCTCATAATTTACCACTTTTATCTATATTAGCATAATAAACAACAATAAAACTTGTCAATGTATTTTTAAAAAGTTGCTTGTTAAATTCATTGTAGCTGGTTTTAAACAAAGCACTGATCACGATGAACTTGTAAACATGACGTCATATTGGTAAAAGTGACGTATTTCATGTGCTGTGAGATGCAGATTGAGGAATTTTTTAACAAAAAAAATGCTTTTTATTATTAAATGGAATATTATTCAGTTTTTAAAGAGGAGATAAATACCAATGTATATCCTTTGTTTAGTGCAATTATTAATTAACTACCAAGAGAATGTATTCAAATAATTATGTCGTGTTATTATGTACAGGTTACGTATATTTTACATCAAGATGCCTCAGAAAATCGTACTTTCGCAAGGGCATACACTGCATAGATCTGAACCATTTTTTGAATGTAGATAAAGGATATTTTTCTTAACTTGAAAAGTGCTGATGCTAAATCGAAAGCATGATTTGATAAATGCACAAAATATTTGGTAAAAGTCAAACATATTTCGACATTGGCTTATTTATCTGAAAATTTAACTATCGAAACGCGAATTCTATTCAAAGCAGCAGCACCTTTCAGAAACTATAAAGTATACAGAAACAATTACAGTAATAGCTTGAAATTTTAATTTCCACTAGGGTATGCCCTTTCAATATTGAAATTTGTTAATGACCTACATTCAGTACACAAACTATGCATTCATCTCGTGACTGTCCATCGACGGGACTGAACTTCAAACAGTACAGAGTGGGTTGTACTATGCTATTTCCATAAGTATTAAAGTTCTGTGATAATAAAACAGCTTCACAAAAATAAGTTCAATTTTTAAAAAATACCCCTTTTTTGCACGTCTATTTCACGTTGATTTCTGAGTAGGCAGTAACCATGTTGCGTACATGGTCAAGCTAACTGTTTATACGTGGAGCATGTGCTTATGTATTGAATGAACTTAGAGATATAAAAAAAATCATAGATATTTTTACACAAACAAGCAACAGCCACGGAATATTAAAAGATTCCATGTGAAAAATATTCTGAAAGAAGCTGATTGTCATAAATCAATATTCAGATTCCAGAGTTACATGTACGTATATAACATCATCTGATAATAATGTAAGTATGGCTATTTGATATTAATCAACAAGCGTACATATCATATCATGAAAGGATGTTGTCTAATGGCATTGCAAAGTTCATTACACATTATTCATTCACATTAATAAATTCAAATGATTAATGTACATATTTCGGACTATTAAATTGCTTTTTATGAATATAAATGTATGTACTGAAACTAAACAAAATTAGATATTTGATATACATTGTTTTGCTTACAATAACCAGATTCGAAAACCACGAAAAAGTAAATCAGAATGTACATGTACTTTTATATATGAAAAATATGTTATATAAGAAACTACTGTTAGTGAACAAGATTCTTGAATCATTGATTAAAGCAGGAGCGTTAAACATTTTAAGACACTACAATTTAATGATACGGCAGATAAAACTGCCAAAAAGCTTTGAAAAGATGACTGTCAATCCGAATCCAACAGATTGTACACAACATCATGAAAAGTATTTCATCTCCTTCTTTTACTATACTGCCATTATGTGTAAAAAAACATAAATCTTTTAATTTTGTTTTCTGGAAGAGTTTTCACAGAAAAAAACAATACGGTGTATGTTCTTAAGGTACTCCGATGGTTCTGGAAACCAAGCATTTACTAACTTAAAATGAACATGAAAATTTCCCTCACTTTTAAAAGTAACGCGTTTTTACCCATTCTAATTCTTCAAACATTATCTTTCAAGATAATCATATTATATAGAGAAAATTAGCAAATCTCAAATATATTTTCAGGAATTGCAAATAAAAACACCTATGCATTTTCCAATTCAAATTTGACCAATTAAAACATTTTAAAAATAAAAATTATAAGCATCCAGGCTTTTGAAGAAATTTCATAGTTTTTATGCATACAATGTACTTTAATTTCTTTTCTTTACTTCCATCATTTTATCGTGCAGAGTGTATAATAATTTTCCTGTCATTTCAAAGCTTCATAAATCAATTCTAATTCCAGTTCCTATTAATTAACATCGTTGTGTATTTTTAGATTAAAATGAACTTCAAATTCTTGATATATGTAATTTAAAAATGCATTTACGGGGTAAAAACTTTCACTTTTAATAAAGACCTTTCCGAGAACTGCAAAAAACATTGAAGAACATTGAGAGGTATATTATTCTCGCAAGAAAATATTTCCTTTTAAAGTTGTTTTTTTTTTAAGATTTTTAAATTAAATTTTAAATTAAAGAGTTGCCCTTCCTGACTGAGGATCAGAGTCCCTTAACTAAAGAGATTAAATACCTGTATAGAGGCCTAAATAATGTTGCTCGGTATGCTGCAATTTAATACATTTAAAATATACCTTAAATAAAACTAGTGGGTTTTTGCGATAACAAATATTTTTGTTTGCACTATTGGGTTTCCGTAATTTAAAACATACATATTTTTATGATAATATATAGTTTTGTCTTCTAGCTAAATTAATTTAAGATTTACATTATAAACCAAACTGATCAAACTAACCAGATACTACTGGAATGAAATACAAAGATAAAGAATTGTAGTAAATCTCAAATGCTCATAAAACAATGAACATTTAGAGTAGAGCAAAAGAGAAAACAGAAAATTTGATGTTTGAATAATTGCGTAAAACTGTGTACAAAAAACATAGTCAGCATTTAAGATAATGACGATACGGACATGATTATAGTAAATTTATGTGATATATATATAACGTCTCAATATATATTTTTCATTAACTTTAATTTGATCTAAATGTAACTTCCGACGTATAGAACGCAGTCTTTGAATGTCAGATAAATCATTTCTGTACGTTTCAGTATAGATTATGGCAATGTTTCCAACTTTTATATTTCAAACTGTTTTTAAAAGATGCAATCTTCTCCTTTCTCTATATATGTTCTAACTTTAGAAATTCTGAAATATAACATCTTTAAACTGCTACATTTTATTTTTGAAATTTTGAAACTATTTTCAATTGGAAATAAAGAGAAGGCACATCAGTAATAGGTATTAAAAGTTTTTTTTTCGCAAATGTCAACTGAATGGTACTTTTGTCAAAAGAATAGAAATGTAAAAGATTATTCTCTAATTGAAAGTCTGGGATTAATATTTCTTTGAATTACCGCATCTCTGTATTACAGCTAGAAGACTCTTCCAATGCTCCACTGCAGTCGGTCCCTCCATTTTGTGGGAAAGGGTTGTTACAACTTCTGCTTCTAGACCTAATTCCACTACCACAGGTTTTTGAACAGGTTGACCAGGCTCCCCATCAACTACAACCACCATCAATGCCTGTTATCATGCGATACATAGCAGAATTTCGATTTAAAGCAAGGTCCACTGAAATATGTATGCATGTACAAATGCAAGGGTTAATATTTGTTGATCAATTTGCAACTAGAAAATGCATTGCCGATATTTCAATTCCATTTTCTGCAAAAATATTGGAGATCTGATATTTTTCCTAACATAATATGATTAACTTTAATCTATAGCTGTAATAAAATACTGTGGATAAATTTACATAAATTTGTAAATTCAGAGATATTTTTATGAGTATTCTTGATTACTTAACTGCAAAATTTATGTGCATATACCGTTCATAGAAATTATTATCGGGTGTGACCGGTCGGCAGGGGATGCTCCCTCCTCCATGGCCCCAGGGACAGGGGTTCTGGTGTTAGGGCGAGGCTCTATTGATTATATAGTGAAAATACATTATTTCTTTGAAAATCTTCTTCTCTGCTCCTGGGTATTAAATAAACTCACTAAGCACATAGTTATGATAAGCAAGAGTGCCTCTTCCAGATTTGTGAATTTTATGGCCCCAGGGTCAGGGGTTCTGGTGTTAGGGCGGGGCTCTATTGATTATATAGTGAAAATGCATTTATTCTTTGAAAATCTTCTTCTCTGCTTTTGGGTATTAAATAAACTTACTAAGTACATGGTTATGATGAGCAAGATTGCCTCTTCCAGATTTGTGAATTTTAAGGCCCCAGGGTCAGGGGTTCTGGTGTTAGGGCGGGGCTCTATTGATTATATAGTGAAAATGCATTAATTCTTTTAAAATTATCTTCTCTGCTTCTGGGTATTAAATAAACTCGATAAGCACAAAGTTATGATGAGCAAGAGTGCCTCTTCCAAATTTGTAAATTTTATGGCCCCAGGATAAGGGGTTCTGGTGTTAGGGCGGGGCTCTACTGA
>PRKT01002033.1:17657-36891 GCA_003671525.1 Saccostrea glomerata | reverse complement strand
AGCGACAAAACTTAATAGCTTTAAATATAAATACAAAATGCACGAAAATTACACCTTTTAAAAGAGAGTAGGAACACTCATGATAATTGACAAAATTATTCAACATAAGTATTTTATAACTGCACTTTTAATCTACACACATCTTCTACGAAAAATAATTAATGCATGAACATCATAAACAAGGAATTTTCAACAAGGTGTAACTCAAAGAAATTTTAATGCTCATAATATGAGAATCTTTTTGTTCTTTCTTTTGCATTGTTAAACTGAAATGCACAGGTGTAAATAATGTAAGTTTTTGTTTAAAATTTCTGATTTCACGCACGGTGTACACTGTAATAAATTTCAGAAACTCTACCTAAAACGTCTAGAATATAAATATCTAGAATCTGTTATGTACTTCTACACTAGTTATATGTAAATTTCAATTCCGCTCACAATATATAATGTAGATTGTTGAGATAAATATATATGTTTCAGTTATGTATCAAAAACATTGATTGTTCAGACTTATAATTAAAGGCTTTAGGTCCCTCAAGAGTATATCCACGACGTTTTGTCAAATAACGATGGTTATTTCCTTTTTACATAGACACGATATATCCTGGTAATCGTAATATGAAACATGTTTCATATTCGAATATTAAACAAGAAAAATACGTTAGTGATAACGTAAGAAAAAAACTTATTGTATTTGAAATGACAGTAACTTTTTTAATGTTAAATTTAATTATTTACGTATGAATAAAACCCTATTATATGCATTCGGGCTTCAGTTTATTCGATACGCAAGAGCATTCTCACGTACATAAAAATAAAAAGGAGTTAAGTTATTTACAAACAAGTCAACGAAATAAGACTACAAGCTATTGAGTTAAAATACATAATCGTGTACGTTTCTGATTTATACATGAACTTTTTCATCAAACGCACTTTAAATTAATGCTGACTGACGATTTTAACATTTATTGTGAGCCAATTATTTTCAAAATGAGTTTTCCACGGATATTGCCGTTGTTTCCCGATTATTACAAAGAGAACCAGGCGGATTTGACCAGTTTGCAGCGGTTGCTCATTCCTCAAGGGCAACTGGTCATTCTACAACTGATGTTTTAGTTTAGAGGTTTGCATTTGCTCTGGTCCAATTTCTAAATGTTTAATGAGCTTTTGAGTTTGAAAATTATTTGGTATCTCCACAAATATTATTTAAAACAATATGCGAACAATCTTTTATTCCGATTTCAATTTATCATAGGTATTGAAAGAAGGAAGAAGGTTGTATAAATAAAATCACTTTCTTAATTGTAAAAAAAAAGCCTCTCACTCAGTGAAGTTTATATAACAGGGAAACTGGAGTTCTGCATCTTTTTGCTACGAGGACAAGGCCTTCCACCAAACTCTCTTGTCATAAGTAGACGTGTATCCTTAGCTCTCAGAATTGAAAGACAATAGTTGCAAAAAGAATATGCAAATACTGTTTAAATCGACAAATTGTAGTCTGACAGGGATAGATCTACAGTCGCTAACATATAACGATGACTGACTTTAATGAACACTCTGTACGTACATACTGTCAGTCGTTTTAAATCCATAGTGTTAAATATTTGAGATTCCATATAAAGTACCATCAATTGTGATGGTTTTCATTTCACGCTGCAAATAATAAGTATTAATTTTGTTAACGTTTTTAAAAAAAAAAGATAATATTGGTTTAATTCACTGGAAATATGACAAATCGGGAAACATTTTTGATAATTTGTCTGTCTACAGTAAAAGTTCCGATAAATTTAAAAGCACACCTTTGCTCAACCCAAACGCCAAATATATACACATTTTGCAATGAAATTTAACCTCTAAAATTATAAAAGTAATTAATTGATTTAATCGAATTATATTATTGTTGTTAAATATTCTAACAATATTAAGGCGTACATATCTTTACATATGTACACATATTTTAGCGTGCTTGAAAACTACTACATGTGATATTGACTTTATAGTGGATCCAACAAGTAAAGCAAAATGCCTATCAATATGAGTTTACCGATAGTTATCAAATAATGATAAAAATTTGATAAAATGATTAACCATAAATTCAGTTCTAATTTTTTTTTATTAATTTCATGATAAAAATAAACCAACCTATCTAAAACACAATCTACCGTTTACTGCCCCCATGCTTTTGTCAATACTAATATCAAAAATCTATCTCATTATACCCAGTTCCAAGATACTGCTTTAAAAACAAAATGTTGAATCTCTTTAGAGAGTGGATTTAGATAATGACCACATATTCAGTACCTGTAAAACTTTAAATGGCATTGTTAGAATTATACTACAGTTTAAGAACAGTAAAATTAAACGTGGCGCTTGACCTACTTCCTTGGGTATTTAAATATGTTAGAAATCAATAACATCGACCTGTCAGTCTTTTATTTACAACCAATGCTTAGTTTGAAATTTGGAATTTCGATGTCTATACAGGACGTGTTTGTACGTTCCTGCTGACTTCCTAGGCAGCAAACCAAGAGGCAAGTCTATGTCATTAATTTTGAATTAGTAGATAAATACGAATATTGTTAATAAGTGTAGCGAGTCTAATACGTATTAGCAAAAATGATTATGCAAATGGTATTTTGTAGCCTATTCCCAATATTGGAAAATTATTCATTTGCTTTACTAGATACCCATGAGTAAGGTAAAACAAAAGCCAAGGAGTTCACTACGTTCAAAGCCGTACGATCGTCCATCGGGGTCCTCCACGTTAAGAAAACATGGCGACAATACAAGAGATCAATACCACAGCAAAACGCCATTTTCTCCGGAAGAACAGACATTTAAATTTGATGTAGGTGCTCTATTCAATTTATGGAGATATAAAGAAAATAACGGAGAGGGATCTAAAAACACAGAGGCAAGAAATATAACAGACAGGTTGACTGCAGGATCACCCACAAATAGTGACAGTGACAGTGATGATGTTCAAGAAATACTAGAATCTGTTGGACTGAAAGCTGGTGGTAATACAGATTGTTTGAGTAGCTCTACTTCAAAAATTATTGACGCGTTAAATGCTGAGTCAAAGAAAAGGTTAACACGCCCGGGTGCACCTAAACCTGAAAATAAGAATTGTTAGTGAAATAATGTAGAAATAAATAATTTTAAAGTAATGGAAATATTACTTATGTCGGATGACTACGATACATAACAAGTTACTATTCATTCTAGGAACGTCAAATGAGATTAAATATCATTCTGTTCGACACACTCCTTTTTGTCCTCTTTTTTACCTATTTGGGTTTTATTAGTTCCTAGGGTTATAAACCTACATTTAAGTTGATTTAATTACCGTTGGGTTTCAATAAACAATGAAAGAAAACTCTAATTTGCAGTTATTTTTCTTTGCTTGGATGAAAATTACGGTGCCCTTCAATCAGGCAATACAAGTACGATATTTTTTTCCTTTTCTCCAATTGTTTTTTAGGAATTATCAAATAGGTTCCTATTCATAAGAATAAAATGGAGAAGGGGAACCGTCAGACCAGATAATGCCTAACCTACATTGTGAAAGAATTTTTAAAAGGGTTCATTGTTCTATTTTAATTTCTATTAGATTAGAATGAATGATATGGAGATAACGAACAGTATTCAATGGATTTATCTCAAACCTGCATTTTATTCCACATGATATACTTTTAGCAAAACGAATTGAAAAGTACTCTGTTTTACAAACGCAGCTACAAATCAAATAGCAAGACACTTTAGCAATCAACAACAATTTATGAAACTTGCAAGTGGCAACGTTTTTGGCTGTTTTGTTTTTAAGATGTTGATAAATATTTCACATTGTTAAGCTTCAATGATACTTTTATTAAAATAAATTGTAACCAATCACCTTTAATATCATTCTCACAAACTAAAGCGATGATACGTATCATTAAAAACACAATTAAACCAGATTGCTGAAAATTAGAAAAGAAGTTAAAAGAAAAAAAGAAAAGAAAATACAGACCTATACCGATTAATATCAAGTTATTTGTGTCGGAAAGAAAACGAATCAGGAAAAACCGTTTGTCCAATTAATGATAGTTATAAAATTTACAATACAAATCCATTGTGTTATACGATGTGTTATACAATGATATCTATATGGTGTGATATTTTATGCACTCTTTTCTGTTAAAAATGCATGGTTGAAAAATCAAACATAAAATGGTTATGTTGTTGGAAAAAAAGTCCATGGTAGGCGATGTTTCTTGTTGATTTACCCGACTTTAAAAATTTTATTTTTTTTCTATTTTGAAGTAATGTGTCTCTTATAACATTCAAAATTTATTAACCCTTTATCTTAAAACAATATAATCTAGCAGCCTTGATATTGTAGATATCTATTCTGCATGGATTATGAATACGTTTATATTTTGATTACTGTTGTCCAACAGATTAAAAACGTATAGATGCATTTTCATTACCTGAAGAATAATGTGTGTAATAAACATGATGTCTTCAGCCTTTCACATCGTCAAATCGACTTACAATTGCCAAACAATGATTAAGAAGTAGGGCACCTTATTGTGTTGTAACGAGATGTAAACATGGGTTTGTAATGTGTCAAATCCCATAAAGCCCTTCAGGCGAAGCAAAAGATATTTAATTTTTGGGAGTTGAAATATGTTCAGACTCCCTAAGTCTTCACGCGGTTTCTAGCGCATTAATTTTACAATGAATTATACAGCGGCCGTCGTGGTGTTTCTGTGTCGGCCAATTTACTCCCCTGTGATATTCAATACAAGCTCGTACCAGTCTAAATAAACTCGAAGAAACTTCCGCAAAAAAAAAAAAAAATAGTTCATATCATTTTTCTGAATTAATCTAATTTTCATAAATGATTTGAAAGTGAATGAAATAGAATTTTATTAAACTTAATTTGAAAAGCATATTTTTGTCATTTCTCTTGAGAAATGACACGTAAATTTTGATTTCCGTATGAAAAAAGTCCCAGTTTTCCGTTATTTATCATTCGGTAATCCCCGGCTGACTTCACTACGCTCCATTACAAAAAGTGCGAGGTCATCCAAGGAGCAACAACTGGTCTAACTGGTTTGACGATGACGCGATTTTCTAAATATAGAGATGTAAACAAAGATGTAAGGTCAAAGGAACGCTAAGGTTAAACCCAACTTCTTTCAATTTGTTTCAGCTATAAAGAGACAGAACAACGCTTCTTTAAAAAAAGATACTGCGGAAAATATCACTGTCAGACATTTCTTTGCTCTGACAAGTAAAATGATCTGTAAGTAGGGAAAATTTTTGTCAGACCGGATACATGCAACTCATTTTTTTACGTTGGTAAAGGGAAAAAAAATAACAGTTTATTGATATTCGATTCCACAATTTCAAATGACATTAATTTTGCATCCTTTATTTCATGAATTTATCAGCATTCAGTTGGTCACGTGTACAACACCAAATCTGAACTTGAAAAATGTGTATGTACTTGCATTGCAGTATTACCTTATAAAATATATCATTTTATTTTACTATATAATTAAAACAGTTAAAATTAATGAATACATGTGTACGCACGGACCCAATAGTATAATAATCCCAAAGATCGATCTGTGAGAAAGATCGTTCCTCATGATTATCATTATCCCAAAGATCGATCTGTGCGAAAGATCGTTCCTCATGATTACAACAGTTACTGTTTTTTTTTTTTTCTTGTAGTAGCTAGTTGAGCTATGTCTGATTTTTAATTACATTTGAATCAAATCAAAATCACAAATTTTAAGTGTCAAACGCGTGGCGCAGTTGTTAAAATAGCTTGCTCTAGAGATTCAAAGTAAGGTGTTAATTGATCCTAACGTAGCAGGTTCGAATCCTGCGGGATGTATTTGGAGATAAACCCTTTTGATGAGACCATATAAACCGAAATCCCATGTCGCAGCTGCTTGCACAAAATGATCCCTCACTACTCAATGATTTTGAGCGCCGTATATAGGTAAAAATGTGTAGACTTACATGTAGGTAGCTCCATCGACAATTGGTAGTGTCTCAATATGATTAAAAAATTATCGAAAGTAAAACAAACAAAATGTAAAGTATTCAGATACTTACTTTTATAAAGAAATTACTTGAAATGAAATATAAAATCATTGAATAACAAAACTTGATGATTAAATTATTAAGATAGATACATTTGATGAAATAGATAAGCACGGAGTTCTATAAAAATTAATTATTGTGTCCGAAAAGAAACTTTCATACCCAAAATAGAATAGCAAATACTTGTTTTAATCAGAGGAAGAAAAATGATAATCTAGTGTCTGGTGTGGTAACATCGAATATGAAGAGCGTTTGTTTGTTTCTTGGGACCAAATATCTTGTACACATTCTAAAGAGAGTAGTTGGCGTTTTGATTCAAATGCTTCAGAAATATAAGGGTAGTGTTTGAGTAATAAATGGTACTGAAAGAAGTTTGAAACCTACCTACAAAATAGTATTTTCGAGTTTTGTAAAATTATTTTTTTTGGTGGTGGGGTTGTTTTTTTGGTTTGGTCAAATTGTTGAGGTAAGAATTAGAAAGAATAAATCCAGAACTAAACTTGACTGTTCGTGCACAATAACTATACAATATTTTCAATGGATGGCATTGTAGCTCTCCGGTCTGTCAAATTTTTTGAGGGGGAGAGCTTAAGTTCTGCAGCTAATTTAAGAGAAGTCCCGTGATCTTGGCTATTCAAATGCAATAGAAGTTATTTTTAATTTTTCGTGTTGTATCTCTAACAAATCAGTTCTAGCTAACTTGAATCTGAAAGCATGAAATTGTTCCTATACTTCCTGTGAGATATTTCAGATAACAATGTTCAACTCTCATGAGTACTTTCAGTACTTTAAATTTTATTTACTTTTATTTGAAATTGCCTAAAACTAAATTCTCCACATCTTAACTAAGTTGTGGTTTATATAACGTAACACAAATAGTTTGACAATCTTGTAACTATTCAATTAATATGAAAATATAACTATGATTTTTGTCACGTTTTCAGTTACAGTATAGCTTCTCAGAATAATCAAAATTTGAGGGCGAGTAGTATCGAGAGACAGATAGATAATGAAGGTAAGGAATAACAAGTGTGTCATTAATTTTTGTTTTGAAATCATTGAAGAAGGATAGGGAGATAACGAACAGTATTCTCTTTCAAAGTCCATTTAACCATACAAATACGAGCAGAGCAAACACGGACCTCCGAAACATCAGAAGTGGGATCAGATTCTATTGACGAGTGAGCATGTGTATTGTCAACCACATGTTACATGTGCATTTCTAAATACATGGTTAACATTTGTATTGACAAACACCTGTTATACGTTACATGTAATGAACGCATGGTTTACATTTTTATTATTAAGCACAATGGTCACATCAATGATGATCCAAACTGTTTAAACAAAAAATGTAAACCAGAAAAGGCGTTCAAAATAGAATATACCTGATTTACTTAAAATGTGCAAAATTCATTGAAAAAGTATGTGTCAGAACTCCTTTTTTCTAACACGCCTATGATATTTTTTTATAGTTATTATGTTCCCCAAACGAAGTTGGGGAACATATTGTTTTTACTCTGTTTCTTATTATTATTATTATTAAGGTCTTCCGTTTCAGACGGAAGGCCTTATAGTGATTGTACTGTTTCTTTTTCTTTTTCCTATTATTATTTTTGTTCCCTTTTTAAATGCACGATTTTTCAGAGATGACAGGACGGATTCTCGTGAAATTTTCAGGGATGATAGAGAGTAAACATATCTTTCAGATGCAGTTTTCAGTTTTTCAAAATTCACTTCCGGTCGTCAGATATGTCCGATTTCCGCTTTTTCAGAATAATTTTGTCTGATTCATATCTCAGAAACGGTAAAAGATTAAGACACCAAACTTACACGAGTTATAGATCTTAATAAGTAGGCATGTTTAAATGGGATAAGATTGTCCGCCGTCTCTTCCGGTCGTCACAGGAAGTGATCAAAGAAATCGAAAGTTTCAACTTTTCTTTTGTGAAACTTTTTTTGCATCAGATTATAGCATGTTTTTTGTAGTTTCGAAATATATCAGTCCGATGGGAAACAAAAACGACAACTTCCGGTTATAAGAGAAAAACTGCATATTTTCAGTATTTTTCTTTCCCATAAATATTTTTCATAGATAAAGTATTTGTAATGATTTTTGGATATCATATTTAAACTGCAAATGACTACAGTAACGTCAAATATTTTTGTAAAATTCACTTCCGGTCACGTTATTTCCTGTCCTCAAAATGAAAAGTTATCATAGCTAGATCTCGTAAACGGTAAGAGATTAAGACACCAAACTTATATAAATGGTAGATCATGATAAGGAGGCAAATTCAGTTTAGATAAGATTGTCAGCCGTCACTTCCGGTCGTCACAGGAAGTGATCCAAAAAATCAAAATTTTTAACTTTTCTTTCATGAAACCATTTTTGCATCACATTATTACATCTTATTTGTATTTTTGAAATATATCATTCCCATCGGAAACTAAAACGACAACTTCCGGTTATAAGAGAAAAACTACATAATTTGATTATTTTTCTTTCCCATAAATATTTCTTATTGTGAAAGTATTTGTAATGATTTTTGGATATGTTATTCAGACTGCAACTCTTTACAGCAGTGTCTAATATCTCAGTAAAATTCACTTCCGGTCACGTGACTTTCTGTTCTCAAAACAGAAGTTATCATTGCTAGATCTCGTTGACGGTAAGAGATTAAGACAACAAACAAATAAGGATGGTAAACCTTGATGAGTAGACAAATCTTTTGAATTTAAGATCGTCCGCCGTCACTTCCGGTTGTCACAGGAAGTGATCAAATAAATAAAAAATTTAAACTTTCTTTAAGGATTTTTTTTCTTGTATTACCTTATAGCATCTTACAAGTAGTTTCGAAATATGTCAGTCCTATTGGAAACAAAAACGATGACTTCCGGTTATGAGAGAAAACTGCATAAATTGAGATTCTTACTATCCCATAAATATCTTTTATAAAAAGAGTATTTGAAATGATTTTGGGACATGTTATTCAGACTGAGAAACCTCAAAATTAGACCTTTGAACCTTACTCAAAAAGTAATAAAGAAATATTCATTACTTTTATCTAGATTCAGCTTCAAGTGTTAATCTCAAGTTTATCTCTCTCTCTCTCTTTTGGATAACCTTGACCTTGATGAATGACCCCCTATTGATACAAAGGTCACAATCAAGTCTAATGTCGTTGAGGTATTTGCAACTCTTACTCTAACAAATGCTTATATCCCCCCTCCTTTCTTAAAAAAAATCAACAGCAGTATAGAGAAAATGTCTACAAGTCAAGCCACACGATATATCGACATAAGATTCGGAGTAAAGGCAAGAAAAGACCTTAAAGGAAGTGTCCTTAGAATTTTAAGGTGAGTCTCTAAAATATAATGAAATTCTAGTGAAAATCGGCAAAATCAGCATTTTTTTTTTCTGTCTGAAATTTTGTTTTGCTGAGCATAAAAATTAATTAAAGCCCGTAATGGCTATTTCTGCATTTTTTGTTAATACCATTCGATTCTCCTGCTCTATTACGACATTTTAATACCAAGTACTCTTGCTTTCTTCAGTGTATGGAATTTATGTCAATTTTATTTGGATTTAATATTAACAGAATTATTCCCGAACCCGATTCTCTGGTTTCCTTTTCCATAATTACAAACTGCCTTGCATCTCTTGCTCATGTTTCTCACATGCTCTTAAATAATTTATCACCATCCATTTCAAACATAAAACAACTCAAATCGGATATTTTTCAAACATCTCTTTTATACATGTATAATGCACATATGATGCAGGTACACATGGGACATTTCACATTGTTTTCACTTACGCTTCCGTCTTGATGCGCAGATCAAATGCATTTTATTCATATTATAAGGTATTTCGTAATTTTTATCAGACCCTACCCCTTACATCTTAACTCGAAAACAATCTCATTCAAGCTCATCCGGTAGGGCCCGAAAAAATGTCTCAGAAATATCTCACAAAATTTGACACATTTTGTTTCATATCTTCATACCTGTTCATAATTTGTTAAAGCATATTGAAGAAAATATGTGCAAAATTACAAGAACTTTCATCTGATACCAGAAAAATGGGGCTGACCCCTCAAATAAGGGGCTCAGAGGGGCCAAAAGTCTTTTATCTATAACTCTCTAATGATCGATATTTTGTTATACATTACTGAAGTAAAAGTAGTCATCTTAACAGTTTGCAGCAATATATGATAAATTTTTGATCATATGTTATGTAATTAGGGGTCACAAGGGGCCAGAATGTCAAATCTTTGACGCTTTATATCTCAAAAAGGGGGAATATTTTTAATAGCAATATTGAACAAAAGATGGTCAGAATAATGTTCTAAACAACATCCATACTTTGAATGTTTGTAAAACGGCCCCATTAAGGACTTGTAGGGGTGGCCCCTAATTATTTCCATTTAGCATATCTCCACAACGAAAAGAAATCTCTTAATAGATACTGAATAAAAAATCTTCAAAATCACAAGACCTTTTATTTGATACCAAAAAAAAAGGGGCTGACCCCTCAAATTAGGGGCTCAGAAGGGCCAAAAATCTTTTATCTCTTATCTCTAATGATCAATATTTTGTTATACATCACTGAAGCAAAAGTAGTCATCTTAATGCTTTGCAACAATATGTTATAAAATTTTGGTCATATTTTATGGATATAAGGGTTGCAAGGGGCCAAAATGCTATATTTTTTATGCTTTACGTCTCGAAAAGGGGAAACATTTTTATAAGCCATATTGAACAAAAGATGTTCAGACTATCGTAATAAATATCAGAAACTTTAAATTTGATGAAGAAAAACTTAATGTCACTCTCTTTTAACTAATATCTCAGTCAAAATTACATCTCATCTTATCGAGAAATTCAACGGAAGACCTACTCGTTGCTCGCAACGAGATCTCATCTAGTTATTATTATTTTTCTTCTTCCTGGGAAAATTTTGTGCACGAATGATCTTGTAAACTACACATCCAACTTAGGTGAAACCTTTTTAGGGTTAGTAGGAATGTTATGTAGATTTGCCGAACAAAGGTCATTTTGCGCGCACGTGCTTGCAAGAGCGAGCACGTGCAACACGTGAAATGACCAATATAATGTTTATTGCCGTAACTTTTCTATTTTTTGATGAAATGATTTGAAACTCATAATGTAAGAATATATTAGGATTATAGACAAGATGACATGGTCAAAATAGCAAGATCTCACGCGCATGCACGTGCGCTTCACTCTGATTGGCTGAAACTAAAGCCTCTATATCTTTCTTGTTTAACGTCGTAATCATTTGAAATTTTGAACTTAGTCACACATTATGAAGATCTACAGCATGATAAATAAGAATTTTCATGAAAGCACGTTCATGTGTGTGTGCTTGCAAGAGCGCGCACGTGCAACATGTGAAATTACCAATATAATGGATGAAGCCATAACTTTTCTATTTCTTGACGGAATTTTTTGAAACTCACAATGCATGGATATATTGGAGGTATAGACAAGATAGACAAGATGACATGGTCAAAATAGCAAGATCTTACGCGCATGCACGTGCGCTTCGCTCTGATTGGCTGAAACTAAAGTCTCAATATCTTTCTTGTTTTACGTCATAATCCTTTGAAATTTTGAATATAGTCATACATTATGAAGATCTACAGCATGATATAAAAGAATTATCATGAAAGCACGTAAATCCACGTGTGCTGCAATCTGATTGGCTGAAACTTCAAATGCCTATAACTTTCTTGTTTCTCAACAAAACAGGATGAAATTTAGAATATGAATAGGTATAATAAATTTCTACATGATACTGCTATCACAATTGAATACAAGGACGTGCCTGCATGCAATTGCGCACGCGCAATGCATAAAATGAACAATATATTTGAAAAAAGGTTAAAATTTATATTTTTGTTACTTGTTATTGATTCTTGGAATATAAAGATATGTTAATGGTTTAGACAACATGCCATAATCACCTTGCATGTGCATGCACGTGCATTTGCTTGCAATACGTTAAATGACAAAAAGTTGATATCATTGTAGCTTTTAAAATTCTTTTTAGAAATCCTGCGACACTGAGCATATATACTAAAAAAAGTTCCAAAGGAAATTGTCACAAAAAGGGAGTTGGGGAGCGTTTGGGGAACATCTGTAACGGTCCCCGTTACAATTAGAACTAGTTTTTTATGTTTTCCTCAAATATGAAGAAACCCGACTTATATTTACGGTAATTTAAAAACTGAGAGAGTAGCTTATATAAAATTATTTATTTATGTTATTTACTCATATTTTAAACCTATTAACTTTCTCTTCTGGTTAAAATCATCCATTCAGTTTAGTGCTTCTTCTGTATAAATATCTGAGCAACAATGATAAATTTTATAAGATTAAGATTTTACTATTTTGGTTTGTTTTTTCTTCCGCTTAAACCATCTAATCGCATCCCTTTGATTATCCCTCGTTCTTCTTTGATTTATTTTGGGCATAAATTGCAAGTACTTAAGATGACATGAATTCCTTCTGGTTAAAATCACCCATTCAGTTTAGTGCTTCTTCTGTTAGCGTACGTAGTTCTTTAATCAATGGTAAAAGTTCAGCTTCATCACCTTCATTTGCTGAATTCCAATGACCTGCATAAACATTACTCAGAGTTCAAGTTGGTTTGACCGGCCAGTAAGAAATACTTACTCTTTCATCCTATCTGTTTTCAAAGTCCATGTTTTTCTTTACTCAATCTTATGCAGATATGAATCTAAGGCTTGAATCTACTTGGCAAAAATATTAGTTTTATTCATAATCGAAAGGTCGCTCTGACGTGACCCCGAATGGGATGTTAGATGTTTGAGAAAAAGTAGAAAATTTGGAACATCTTACTAAATTTTTATTAGATTGAGATGCATGTTTCAAAATTCAAACGTTAGATTTCTTCAGCTTGAAAGACAGGAAGTGTAATTAAAAAAAATCGCTATTAATCCCGGCCAAAGGTGCTCTGGATGAAAACAATTATGTTAATACTGAAAATTTAATTGTCTTTCATGCTCTTTTGAATAGTTAATTAGTTAATTGTAAAGGTGCCTATAGCAAACAGCTTAAAACGAAAAAAAAGACAAGTCAAACTTTATAGATAAAAGGATTTGGAGTAGTGTAGATCTCTAGCTGGCTAGCCAGAAGAAAAGGATGGCTGAGCAGAGACTTTGTAAATGAATTGATATCAGAGAGGTTCAGTTGCGTAGACTCACTGAAAGTGTTACCTGTTAACGCATACTTCTTCTAGTCACCGGGTCCCACCTCTTGAACTTTCCGGGGTCAGCTTTTCTTCTTATATCGATCATTGTTCATCATGTAGTTTAATACATATACTTAAGACTTCCGTTTATTAATATCATGAAGTACTACTCCCACAGGAAGTAAACAAGATTATCAAGTTTTAGGAAATGTACATCATTGACTTTTCAAACACGTTAATATTCGAATAAGTAAATGGTATATATCAACCATCTAAAAAGAAGTCAAGATATCTGATCTAATCTGGTCTGATATGTCTAGATGGGGATACATACTCAGCATTTGTCACATACTCTAAATGCAAAATTGTTTTTAAATAGAACATGTGAAAAGGAAAGTTGATCTCTAATCCATCATACTAATATTTTTAAAATTCAAATATACTCTAAAAGTCACATCTAGTTATAAGTGTCACTTTCTTTAATATGTCGGTAAAACAATTTTAGTTTATGCAGTAAAATGATAAAACATTGACAACTAAAATTAATCTACTAGAGTATTTTAGCACAATACAATTTTAAAAAGGGAGAAACTTATTTCAAGGAGTAAATATCAAGACATATATGTGTTGTGTGATGAGTATAGAGGGGATAATTTTGAGAAAATCTAGGTATGAGTTTAATGATACAATGTTATATGCTGATAAAATTATTAGGACGATTTCCTTTAAATAACATAGAATAAAACCTTACATATTCACAAAATGATTTTTGTACATGGGATATTATCCTTACTTTAATTTTTTTTAAAAACAATAAAAAACAATATAAATAAGATTTATGTGTGCTGCGAACCTTTCGAACACCCCCGTATGCATACCTTTTTGAATTTCTTTTAATGCATTCAGAGTATAAAAATCTTCACAAAAACATGTTTGTGTCTTCTAGGCATAATCCTTACTCAAATACGAGAGAAGGCACAAAACTGCAACATTACAATTCAAAACTGATATTTTTTTTGGAAAAAAAATAACATAAAATCAATAGCTGACGCAGAGTGGATTCGTAGTCAGAAATAATGCAACGAGTATATTAATTGGGTATATCTTTTTTCTTACATTTAGATATATCCACAAAGCCGTGTCCATCAAATTGGATATCATTTGGATCTTCTTGTTACAATGTCAGGGTAGAGGTGAATTCGTGGGACAAAGCAGCTGTAAGCATCTTCTTGTAATAACTTATTACTAGCTAAATAAATGTCAAAATATTTGATTGATTGATTGATAGATTGATTGATTGAATATTGTTTAACGCCGAGTCGACACTTTTTCAGCCATCAAAATATTTGAAACAGTTTTCAGTATTTCCCTAATTCTATAGTCTTTATTGCTACTTTGTAAGAGATACGATTGATTTGTCGGTCCTATTTTTAATACGATTACTTTATTAAAATTATAATGTGAACATAATTAATGCTAATTTGTCCAAGGAATAAATCGCAAACCTCATCAAAACACATGGTTCACGATCGATGTTAGCGGTCGACAAAGAAGGCTTACCTCTTATGCAAACCTGAAACCACCTCTTTAATATGTAGGGGTCTTTGTTTTATACCCTCGTTACAGATTTTAATTAATCATGGTTTTAAAATCTCACATTTGTAATCTGTTTCTTTGTCATTCTAATATGAATTTTGTAGATGGAGTGTCTACGGTGTGGTGCAAAACTAGTCGAGATAGAAACAAAGGAAGAAAACGATTTTCTTAAAAGAATAACCAGCAAATATGATAGCGATGGTATGTTCACGGATTTAAACGTCAGATCTTATTTTATTTTATCTTATCTTATTTTTGAAATATTTAATGTCGCTTTCTAATTCCTTAAAGAGCATTTTTGGATCGGTGGGACTGATAAAATAATAGAGGGAACGTTTGTCTGGGCCTCTACCAGAAGTTCCTTGACGTTCACGGATTGGATCAGAGGGGAACCAAATGACAGAAGAGGCAATGAAGACTGCATGGAAACCTCCAGGGGACGGGATTTCGGAATGTGGAATGACATTTACTGCGTCTATACTTTCTATTTCATATGTGAAAAATCTTGTGAATAATACGTAAAGTGTCAATGTCATTACATCGTAACTCGTAAAAAAATCTATAATACGACATACCCTACGTCAAAATAGATTTAACTTCAGAGGACGATTCTGTTGAAAAAAAATTAGAATTCAATGTTTGGCTTGTTTACACTTTTGTGCACATTATATAAGACATTATTTAGTTCACCTACATTACACAGTCTATTTATTAGCCTGTATGTTCTTTCACATTCATTACTAATGTACACCTTGCCTGGCCTTTTGTAATGAAATTTTACGTGTATAAAATGCATTGGTAATAGACTTTTTTAAAGCATGCTTTATAAAGGAATATGTATTCTTAGTGTCTGTATTTATTTGTTTATGTCATGAGGAAAATTTAAAGTCATTACTTTTGCACCAAAAATGGAGCATTATCAAATTTTCTTAAGTTATCCTTAACAATTGAGGTCTATCAGATTTGATTGTTTGTACATGTATACGTTTCTTTGTTTGACGTCCCTTTGAGAAGTTTTAACTCACATTGAGACGACAAAGGTTGTCGTAGGCGGGTTGTAAAATTAGCCTTACACCTGGCCTTTCTGCAGGATGATTCAAACCTGCAAAGTACAAATCAATTCCATACTCCAAGACTCTAGATTAAACATTCTTACCACAAGCCATGGATGACTATCCGTGCTGACGTTGTTGAAAACAATAGCGTAAAAAGAATGTGAATTTTCAAAACTTTTTTACATTATTATTTTAAAGGATTGCCAAGGAATATTCTTCCATGATAAAACATGCATTTTCTTTTACTTATGTATAATGATTGACAATTAAATAAAATTAGATATACTCAATTGTCGTAATGCATTGTACACGAGGATTTTTTTTTTAAACTGCATCACACACATTTTTATCTATCATAAACCAACCATGTAAAGTCACTTGATCTGGCTTAATTCTACACCAGTCCTTAATTAAGATGTTTGAATATCTCTTTCAGTAATTGTTGCTAATATTTTGAAAAGAAAGTATGCTATACATATTAGCTATATATTTTGCAAACATTTGTTCCATTTCAAATCTTGAAAATGAACAGTAATTATTTATAAGTGTCTCAATATACTACTTATACAAGGTCAAAATTTTGTGAATGAATTTTAAGAGGCAGCCCTAGGGCAGGAATACAAAAAATATGGAAAAGATGTGATAATTTTGCGATTTTTCAACAAATTTCCATAGGGTCCAATTGTAAAATTTGACAACTTTTGAGATGGTCCCCTAAGAAATCGGGGTGGTAAACATTCGATTTTTTAATCCTAAAACAATGAATATAACAGTAAAAATTAATTATCAAAAAATTATCAAAATCCCTAGGGCAGAAAAAATTAAACTCGGCCTCTTTAAATGTTTCTTTGGACCATTTATTGCCAACTTGAAAGTGAACATTCAGCAATAAAATTATCAAAATTTTCGTCGTAAAAATAGTTTGCGTAACAAATCAATTTTATCTACTTGCAAATAAGGATTTCATCAAATATACAAATATCTTTTTTGAGAATAAACTGTATTTGAGGTTGTTTTCTATGATTATTTATTAATAAAGAAATCGTGTCGATGAACCCTAAACCAACATGTAATATTTTAACAGTATACATATACCGTCTTGATCATGGGTTTTTCAAAAAATGCTCTTTCCATACTTTTTACACTATATTTCCTAATATCAATATAAAAAGATGTTCTTTGCGCAGCACTGTTAAGGCCTACTATAAGAAATCAACGGAAAATAGACGTTCAAAAAAGAGTATTTTTTAACTTAACCAATTTAATTAAGTTGTTTTATTATCACAGAAGTTAAATACTTATGGAAATAGCATAGAATAATTTACTGTGTACTGTATGACGTTTGGCCCATCGATGCACAGTCACTTGATAAATGCATAGTTCGTACATTGAATGTAAGTTATTAACAAGTTTCAATATCGCAAGGGCAAACCCTATTTGAAATTAAAAATTCAAGCTATGAATTGTTACTGCATATATACTTAATGTAGTTTCTGAAAAGTGCTGCTGCTCTGGATAGAATTCTCGTTTTAATAGTTAAACTTTCAGGTAAATAAGCCAATGTCGAAATACGTAACCTGTACATAAAAATGCGTATTCTCTTGATAGTTAATGCATAATTGCACTGAACAAATATATACATTGATATTAATAAACTATTTAAAACCTGTTAATAATATTCCGTTTAATAATAAAACTCATTTTTCATTGTTAAAAAAAATTACACAATCTGCCTCTCACAGACCATAAAATATGTCATTTTTATATTCATCGCGATCAGTGCTTTCTTTATAACCAGCTACATGGGATTTAACTAGCAAGTTTTTTAATGCATTGATAATTTTTTGTTGTTTATTATGCTAATACAGTTAAAAGTTGCACATTATCTCATTTTCAGGTATTATGAGAAATACATAAAAGTCATATTTTTGTGTTAAGTCACAGTAAACTTTTACCGTATAAATTAGGCCTCATCCCCTTTTTCAAGCCTTACCAATGCTGCGTGCCGCAGCAAGTGTTGGCATCATAAAGACTCTACTCTGATCAATTGCTTGAGTGTCGAGAAAATGTCAAACATTTGCATCTCTCTATCGGCAAGTGGTAGCTTTTCCATGCGAATAAACAATTCCCGAGAGGGACGTAAATCAATAACCCAAGCAAAGCAAAAATACCTATTGTTTACGTTTTTGATAAGATTTTTACAGATAATCTGTTTCCACAAAGATTTTTAGTCTTACCATGCGACTGCGCCATTGATTTACACATGCTGAAACAATTCGTGTTCTGAAATACTTTTAGCCTTTTGCAATAATGTCAGATAGTTTCAGAGTTTTTTTGTGACTTCCCGAAGTATAAATGTAATTGTATCTTCATATCTGTATTACTGCCTCGTCATTTTCTCTTTTTCAATCCAGACTATTTTTCTTATGAAATTCATAAATTGTATTTCTTTTCAACATAATATCAAGTCGTAACTTGAAATGTGCAACGATATTTCAATTCCTGATTTGAAAGTATGTTTCTTTTATGTTTGTGCCTTTTTACAGAATGTATGGTATTACAGTACCCGCATCGTTATTCTTTACAAATCTATCGTGTCCTATCGTGCGTGTATTCTCTAGTATCGTACGTGTATCCTAACGTATCCTGTGTGTATCCTGTCGTATCGTGTTTTCCGTCGTGTTTTGAGTTTTCTATCGTGTTTTCCATTTATCGTGGTTTGCGTTTATCGTGAAGATCGTTTATCAGGTTCTATCGTGTATCGTGTTTTGCGTTTATCGTGTTTATTCGGAAATCCTCGCTTTTTATCTTTACTACAGGAAGAAACTACCGAGGTATTCCGAGTTTCTTTTTCGTTTTGTTCACTAAAATAAGATTATTTTAACCAAGAAAGAGAAAAGAAAGTTTTATCTCTTGGTTTTTCATCATTAAAAGAAATATTAAAGCGTGGAAGGAAAAGAATGAATATATAAATAATATGATAAATAAATTAAATAATTAATAATAAATCAAATTAAGAAAATAATCAAATCATGGTCAAGCAGAAAATCAAAATAAATATTTGAAAATGAAATAATCGATTCCCTGTTTGTTTATTTATATTTTTTTGAATTCATCGCATTGTATGTTTTTTTTGTTTTGTTTTGTTTTTTTTTTTAAATATTGATAAGATTTTCTTAAATTAGTCAAAGTCACTAGAGGATGATTTTCTGTAAGTCACAGTGTATACGTACCC
>PRKT01002033.1:0-17411 GCA_003671525.1 Saccostrea glomerata | reverse complement strand
ATAACTAGTGCTAATTGTAACGGGGACCGTTACAGATGTTCCCCAAACGCTCCCCAACTCCCTTTTGGTGCCATATTGCGTGTAAGCTTCATTTAATAACACAAACTCTACGCATTTGAGATTTTAACAATGTTTACCCAGAAATTTACCATGCTCATTCAAATTTTAGCATTGCATGTGAATGCATGTACGTAATGACCATATCATCTTGTCTACACAATCTATATATTTTAATATACTAAATATTAAAGTATTTAATCCAAAAGTATTAAAAAAATTCGCTGATTCAAGTGTATTTTTGATTTTACCCATTTCACGAGCACGCATGTGCATACATGAGCATGGGGATCATACCTTCTTGTAGAAGTTCATTATATATATCTATGTTCTAAATCCCATCCCGTTTGGTTGAACACCAAGGGAGTTGAAACTGTTTAAAGTTTCAGCCAATTAGATTGCAGCGCACGTACACGCACATGTATGCATGTGCATGTTGACCATACCTTCTTGAAGATGTCCATTATATATATCTATGTTCCAAATCCCATCCTGTTTGGTTGAAACCAAGGAAGTTATAACTGTTTAAAGTTTTAGCCAATCAGATTGCAGCTCACGTACACGCACGTGTATGCATGTGCATGGTGACCATACCTTTTTGTAGAAGTCCATCTTATATATCTATGTTCCAAATCCCATCCTGTTTGGTTGAAAACCAAGGGAGTTATAGCTTTTTAAAGTTTCAGCGAATCAGATTGCAGCGCACGTGCATGCATGTGTTTTCATGATAATTTCTATATATCTTGTTGTAGGATATCATAACGCATGGCTATGTTCAAAATTTCAAAGGATTTCCTCAAAAAACAAGAAAGATATTGAGACTTTAGTTTCAGCCAATCAGAGCAAAGCGCACGTGCATGCGCGTGAGATCTTGCTATTTTGACCATGTCATATTGTCTATGCTTCTAATATATCCTTACATTATGAGTTTCAAAGCATTTCATTAAAAATTAAAAAAGTTACGCCTATATCAATTAAATCGGTCATTTTACATGTTGCACGTGCTCGCTCTTGCAAGCACGTGCGCGCAAAATGACCTTTGTTCGGCAAATCTACATAACATGTCTATTGACCCTAAAAACATTTTACCTCAGTCGGATGTGTAGTTTACAAGATCACTCAAGGACAAAATTTTCCCAGGAATAATAATAATAATAATAAGAAACAGATTAAAAACAATATGTTCCCCAACTTCGTTTGAGGAACATAATTAGCAGGGGATTGATATGTATCTTTTTTAAATGCAAAATTCATTTTCTCCTGATTAATCGTCTGGTAGTATTAGGAATGTGTTTTCACCTCTGATCTGTATGTATGCACAGTTATTCAAAATCTTGATTTTGTCCGTATAGGCTCAATTTTTAAATTTATTTTTATGACTATTTAATTAGTAAAATTCCTTAATATGTCTAAATTAAAAATATATATATCAAAATTATAAAATCTAATGCATGAAAATGCTCTACCCGATTTATCGCACAATAGCAGTTATAAAATAAAAGTTTTTCATTACTTTTATCTGGCATTAGATAATCTTAAAATAATAAACAGGAAAAAACATCATGACTTTTAACAGCTTACCTTTTCGGCGTGGAAATAAACTGAAAATATAATGCACCTCAGTGTCAAATCGAAGAGCTTTCCTTGCCATAAAACTGACACGTATGTGTACCTCTCTAATCAGCACACTGCCTTCTTGTGCGGTCAACACCCCCCCCCTTCTACCCTATCCCCCTAAATGACAGCTCGGCCCGTGTGTGTTGACCGTCAACATACCCAAACTGCTCACTCTTCTTGTGTCAAACAGTATCTATTTTCGGTATTGTGTGAACTACATGTACATTCATAAAAGATTCTTTTCTAAATCGATTAAATAATTGTACAATTTATGGATTTAAAAGAAATCATTTCCTTGCTTGAATTTAAATTAAAAAATCATATAAATCAATTTATTTGAAACAAAGTCCATCACCTCAATCCGTTGATTTATATTATTTGTACGATGTTTCCATTATGATTATGTCAATAAGTCTTTTAATGAACATTTAATTATAAATTTAAATTATTATTGACTCAAGCAATTAATCGTACAACCCTCATATTATCCAATCATTAAGACAAATGATACTGTAAAATAAAGATATTGTGTAGTATGTTATATTAACCACAAAACCCCATCTCTGCAAATCCAAATATTCATAGCACAAAGTTGTGAGCTTTACACCGTTACCGAATCTTATTATCTTTTGTTTAGTTAAGACAAATTTTGCCTTCTAAGCCAGTACACAGGAAGTTTAATGCTGAAAACGTATTAAACTGCCTTTTAACAGATACATGCATGTTAACAATATCAAACGTATATATAGGAAATTACATGATATAATTGTGACTACATTTCGGACACTTTTTTTATTGATTAAAATATAGCACACAATGTATTGGATTTTATTCACAAAGTTCATTGGATTTTTAATTGAAAAATTATCCAGATTAGTAATAATAAAATATTATGTTAATAAGAAATGATAATAAGAAAAAAATACGTTACTGATTTTTCACAATTACAGTTTTCATTTATATTACATAACAGTGCTCTCCCGGATTTGTGAACAAAGCAGTTTCTCTTGTGTTTGAAATCTTGATAGCTCTATAAAAGCTAAATTAGGAACAGTTTGTGTTTTCCCCCTGAAGAAAATATTTTCCAGCCAAAGTATGTTTAGTTTCAGGAAGTTGAACTTTTTTTCCTTTCGTGTCCTTGTGTTCGTGTACGAGGTTATGGACTTTCGTTATGAGGTGAGAAATATCACGTCTAAAAAACAGATATAATGATAATTTAAAATTGTACTCATCTCACTCCTTCTCTCTCTCTCTCTCTCTCTCTCTCTCTCTCTCTCTCTCTCTCATCAAAAATGGAATCCTGCTGACCCATCTTACATGTACATGCACGTGTCAAATATGTGAGGTAATCTAATAGTATATATAACTGTAGAATCTAATAGAACCTTTTTTGAAGTGTTCAGCTTTAAACAAGAGCTTCTATCAGATTCGTTAAAGCGGAATTTGTCCGCGATTTTTGATAGAACTCTAGCTATGTATGAGGATCCCTAATTATAGAACAGCTCTCTCGGTCACTTTTAATCTTTATTAATTGTCACTAGTGTAGATGGATATATGCTACACGGCTCTTAGTAGCTACATAAAAATAATTCTATACTTCTTCTAATGCAGGAAAGTAATGTACCAAGGAAACGTAAAATTGCTCTGGTTACTGTAGTATCCAAAAATAAAAAAAAAAAACAAGTACACACAACTGCCAAAAAATATAAACTAAGATAATTCAAGATCACAAAATTTAGCAGCGTTGCTCATTCCACTCCGATAACCGTGGCAATAAATCAGTCAGATGTTACAAATGTGAAGCCTATACACTGAAGTACAAGCTATTAAGCTATCTAGTATTATCAACTCGTGGTCAATCAGTTATTTGCTTAAATCATTGTCTTATCTGTCTTATAATACATGTAACTGAAGCTGAACAAATGCATCATCAATACATACATGCATTTACATGATATCGTAGATAGAAATATCTAAACTGGCGCATGCCTATTCTCCAACCTGTTCAGCTCTAAAAATTAACAGTCTGGAAGAATTCAATCCTTTGCTGAGTGTACTCCGCTGCAATGTTCAATACCTATACTAAGTCTATTTTGGGGAAAGAGGGGGAAACGCCCCGGTTCCGACGCCCATGTGTGGTTTTTTCATGCCTCCAGATATTAACCGGTTATTTCCACACATTGTGTATGAGGATTTTACTTTGTGACTAATTAATTAATTTATTGATTAATTGTATACTGTTACTTTGTGTTAATAAAATATATAAAATAGGTCTACGTATAATATTTAATCACTTATAAAGATAACAATCAATTAAACTGCGGACTTATAAAAATCTTATTGATTTTCTTTAAAATTTTAAGAGTTGCATTGAAATAAATTGAGAAAAGAACAAACAAAATTCTAGTATTCCCTGTTGTACTAGCCATAGAAATATGGGGAAAATCAACAATAAAAGAATTTTACGCATGTCTGATAATATGGCAGTGGTGCAAATCGTTAATAAACAAATCTAAAGATAAAACAATTATGAAATTAGTAAGCCTCAAACGTTTTAGGATAGGAGCAACTACACATGCTGCAAAGCTAAGCTTTTCTGAAAATAGTATTTAAAATATGGAACGATGGAACTAGATAACAATCGTATATATGTGCGCCTCGAAAACTTTAAAATCTAGAAATTTTGGCATGAAATAGTGCACTATTATGTTTTTGTTGAATAAGAAGTACAGACACGTGCCATAAGTATTCGGTCAACATGGCGGTTTGTTTACGCTTGAAAACGAAAGTGTGAAATTTCAAACATTCGCTGTAATGAAATAAAGTAATAAAATATAAATTATGTTAAACTTACTTGTTAATACTTCGTAAAATGTCCCTAGAGTCTGATAACATTCAAAATTCTGTTTGGTATAGACTTGTATAGGTTCTAAACATAGTTAGGTCGGATGCTTGTCCAAATGCCCCGAATTTCCTCCACAAGATCGTCTTTAGATTTAATGAAAGAAATGCGTGTCTGAAGCTTTCTTTTTATTAGTAGCCAAAGGTTTTCAATAATGTTGATATCTGGCGACTGGGCAGGCCAACTTAAGCAGTTTATTCATTTCTGGGCAACGTATTCTTGAGTAGACCTTGCCCGGTGAACGGGGGCATTATCGTCCTGGAAGAAATATCCACCCCTAGGAAAATGTCGAGCAATCACTGGCTACAGGTTCTCCTCCAGAATGTCCTGATATTTTTGTGCTTTTATGTTACCATTTACCGGTGTAATTGTCCCGACACCATTCCAAGAGATACACCCCCATATCATTACTTCATACTTGGGTTGCAATGTCCGGGGTTGCACTAGATCGGGTCGCCAACCTTCGTTTCTCTTGCGCCAAATATGAACCCGCTGGTCGTGTCCAATCATTATCTTGCTCTCGTCTGAGAATATCATTTTATTCCAGTTATTCTGAACTGTCCTCCGCCTTTTCTCTCTGCACCATGCCAGCCTCTTTCGTCGGTTAACCTCCTTCACAACAAGTTTCTTCTTACTTACACATCTTCTATATTCAGGACTATGTAAATGACGCTGAACAGTCCGCTTACTTACAGTTTCACTTTCAGTCCTGCCTTCATTAAATTTTGATGTAATATCACTTAAAGACTCCCGACGATGCGTTTTCACAAGCCTTTCTAAACCACGGTAATCCCTTTCTTTCATTTTCGCCGGCCGCCCATTTCTTGGTTTGTTTTCCACTGACCCTGTGGCAAAAAACTTTCTTGCGACATCGATAACTGTTGACTTTGGAATTTTCAACATCTCACTGACCTTGTGACGGGAAATACCACTCTGTTTCAAATCTATAATGATATTTTTCGCCTCCGTCCCAAGCTCCTGCCCTTTTCGACCCATATTTTCAAATTCGTAATTCTGACAACTTTCACTAACTACAGACGACAACAAATGATCATGTGATACATCATGTGACTAAAAATCTAAATTTATAATACTTCGTCATCGATGACGTGTACATACAAAAACAAGAGACTCAAAGTATGTACTTTCGTTTTCAAGCGTAAACAAACAGCCATGTTGACCGAATACTTATGGCACGTGTCTGTAAGTACAGGTCAAATGTAAACTATTGCCGTTCAAGAACTCTAAATATGTGGGGTTTATCAATCCTACAGGAGAAAAGTATGCCGTTGTGGCAACGCACTTTGAAAAAATTACGCACTTTGAAATTTTTTTTCAAAGTGCGTAAAATTTTTCAAAGTGCGTTAAATTTTGGACACACTCAACGCACTTTGAAATTTTTTTTCAAAGTGCGTTAAGAATGCACATAAACATTTTTTACCATGGAGGCATTTAACGCACTTTGAAAAAAAGATAATAAAAATTCTAGACTTAGATTTTAGTAATAGAGGAAATCAAATTGTAATAATTATATCTTTCGAAAAACTTTTTTGAATTTACATGAACTCATTTAACCTCATTGAGAACAAGGAGAAGACAAGTAGAAGGTCTCTCATCCCAACTCATTTTTTCTTAAACATTGTACATAGCCGTCGATGGCAAATTGAAAGTTGACCCCACAGGTAAGCCCCAATTTTTAATGCATACATGTATATATTATGTATATCTCTGCAATATATTTATGTGCCTACATGTAACCCCCCTTTCCGGTACTGATGCCTATGCTACACCCAAATATATGTGTTTACATAACTGGTATGACGTTGAAAACTTTCAATAAATTTAAGTTTACATAAAATGCATGCAAACTTGAAAAAAATTAAGTACAGTAAAGCATTTAAGCTAGAAAGAATTTTCAAAGTATGGAAAAATCAAAATCGCTCACTTTCACATCCTGAAGTGACCTCTTCACAGAAGAATTATCAAACAGGTTCAATTATTCATCATACCTAAGATTTGCAGGAATATTGACAAATCCATACACAGTTTTTCAAAGTGCGTTAATATGGTCCATATTAATGCACTTTGAAAAGAAATTTTATTTTTTCAAAGTGCGTTGACTTGGTCCCAAAATTAAACGCACATTGAAAAAATTTTTCAAAGTGCGTAATTTTTCAAAGTGCGTTGTAACATGCCGTGTATAGCTTAAACTATACACAGGTCAGAAGTAAACTGCTGTGTAGATTAAACTATACACAAGTAGGAATTAAGTAAACTGCTGTGCAGCTTAAGCGATAAACAGGTCAGAAGTAAACTGCGCATTGTAAACATGTTTCCATGTAGATATATAATTAAGGTCTTCCGTCTTCAGCGGAAGACCTTACTGTCATTCTTAGGTTTCTTTTCCACTATTTTTATTATTGTTTTTTTTTTCTTACCGATTTTGTGCACACGATTTCTCGGTTATGGCTCGATCGATTTTTATGAAATTTTCAGGACTGATGGAACATCAGTCAAACCTCAAATAGATTTTTTTGTTTCTATGACGTCACTTCCGGTTTCGAGATTTCCGCGATTTAGTGATTTTCAGAGGGTCACTTTGTCCAGCATTTTTCTCAAAAGTGCATTTAGATAGAAACGTAAGATTTTCAGCGATGATAGAGCACCATGTGCTGATGTGACACATAACTTTTTTATTCTCCGGAAGTGCAGCACCTTGGCGCGCGCTAAGGCTAAAAAAAAGTCCTATCGGGAATTTAGAAATTTTTCACACATTTTTTGCAGTATCTTTTTACGTGTTAATATTTTGTAAAGACATATAGAACAAAAGTTGTGAAGAATGTCACGATCTTTCGAAACATATCAACAATCTGGGGCTGGCCCCTATATTTAAGGGCTAAAACGGGCAAAGAGTTTTTAATAAATATCTCAAAAAGTATTGAGAATTTGTAATACGTCAAAGAAGCAAAGCTGCTCAAAATGTAAAGCTTAAACTATTGGTGACATCAAAATTCGTCCGGCAACATCACTTCAGGTCGAACCGGAAGTAGTTGGAAAGTGCATATTTTTGCCCTTCTTGACAAGTTTTTGGATAACATATGTCATTGGAAGCATAAAACTTAATTTTCCGTCCATCGACATCGCTTCCGATCAAACCGGAAGTAGCCAAAAATAGCTTATTTTTGAAGATTTTGACGAAAAAATGAATATCTAGTCACTTGAGATGACTCAGCTCATTGCTTTCTTTTTGTTGACGTCACTTCCGGTCAAAACAGGACGGAAGACCTACTCGTTGCTTTGCAACGAGCTTTGCTCTAGTTATGTTTATATTTGGTGGAGGGTTTTTTCCTTGTTTTTTTGTATATATTTGTAGTGCCTAGTGTTAATCTAGTCCTTTATTTTCCAGCTGTACCTACTAGTTCTCACATTTTTTTTCTTTTATGAATGGTGAAATGTATTGGTCAAAATGCAATGTTGTTTAGTATGTAGATGTGGAGTAATTATCACTGATTTTTTACAAACAGAGTGTATTGTTTAACTGTTTAACTTTTGTTCATAAATGGTATGATTTACTGGAACTAAGTGTCAAAACGCGTTGGTATTTGTCTGCATAACATAACCACAATTGCATTTTATTTCGACTCAGAAGTCTAGTGTACTTTGGTATGCGATTTGCGAACGTTGTTTGCTTTTTGTGGACCTCTGCTTTATTATTGAACTCCAAATGTTTGCTTGTAGTATATATATGTTTTACAATTTGTTATATCATTTCGTGCAGTATTTTGACATGTAAGAGGAGTGATCATTTTACAACTTTGCTTTGCTATATAAAATTCATTGTCATGAGTATGTGTAAAGGAAAATTTTATTTGAAATACTGTAGTATAAAAGTAGAATATCTCGCGAATGTATTGGCAAAAAATTGAAATTGAAACAAAAAAAATGGATTAGAATTACTTAATGATTCTTTACAGAGTACGCTGGAAAGAAAACATGAACATTTAAAAACATGGGTACTTTTTTATAATCAATCAAAAACAGTTAACTTTCATCAATCTAATTACAATCTGTAATAATATACTGAAAGGAAAAAGAAACGCATGGTACCATAATGTTCGAAAAAAAATTGACCAAACGACCGAAAATTACGAAAATTGGTCGGAAGAGAAATTTAGTTAATGTGCACCAAAATCAGTATTCAAAATTACTCAACCGTAAATTTATAACGCCAAGTATGGAAAACGCTAAAAAGCCCAAAACACGTGCAATTTGATGACGACGAGTTTGTCAACTAATCTTGTTGCATTATTTGATGCATATGAGGTATGCACATCGTTTTTCAATATTAAGAACCGGTCACGGTAGCCTAGTGGTAGAGCGTTCGCTTCGTGATCGGGAGGCCCGGGTTCGATTCTCGTTCCCGGCGCCGCGTCATACCTAAGACGTAAACAAAGGTAGTGACTGTTCCTTCGCCAAGCGCTCGGCACTAGAAGTGAAAGTCACGGGTCTTTCGGATATGACCTTAAAAACGTAGGTCCCGTGTCACGCTATGCGCTGGCACGATAAAGAACCTTCACTGTTCAATGACCCTGAGTGCCGAGTATAGGTCTAAATTTGAAGCCCTTCACCGGCATACGGTGAGGTCTCCATATGAGTGAAAAATTCTCAAGAGGGACGTTAAACAATATACAATCAATCAATCAATATTAAGAGACATTATGAGTTTCTTGCAATCTTGGCACAGTTTACGGAAATTCAATGGGGTCTTGTTTTCGAATTGCCTAATTAATGAAAAAGGCAACAATGGTTTACTAAGCAGTTTCTTGTAAATTTTCCCCCATTAAACTTCTTACCCCTTGTCAGAGAGGGTCTGGAATGGTTTTCAATCAACCGTGACGATAACGTCAACGCGAAACAGAGCCATGTTACGAGCGGATTATTCGTCCATCCATCTCTTAAATCGCCTCCTTACTAACACAAAACAGCCATTTATACAGTAGACAAATATAATCATTAAATTCATACAAAATTTGAAAGAAAACAATTCCGCAATTTGGTTTTTTGAGCCGGTCAACTTACTGAACATTGTATTCCTCTCACTGGCGCATGCACACGCCGTTTGACTTATTATTTTTTTTTTTGCGATGTTACCCATGCCAAATATAGCCAAGGTTTAAATGATAAACACCCTGACGAAATTCCATGCAAAGGAGAAATAAGGCTCTGACAGATGCATTGGAGAGACATTGAAGATAATGAGAGTTTTCGATTTTCACTTTTGGGGGGTATCATCATTTGAGCTTCAATAACTCATGAGTTATTAGACAAAATCAAATGGGAATTTGGTTTTATCTTTTTGAAAGATGATTTTAAAAGTTAGATGGGAAAGCTAAAACATATTTTTAGAGAGAAACAAATTTAATTCACCTCAAAAGTTTACCCTGCGTTTCTTTTTCCTTTCAGTATATAAATATTGTGATGATTTACACTATACAAGCGAAGTACGAAAAGGTTTTAAAACCTTACAGACAATAAAATTTGTAAAATTAAATCAATTTATTACAATCAAAACCCATTTCATCCAAAACTCGAACTTGACCTGAACTTCAACAATATATATCAACAAAAGAGGCCCGATGGTAACATGGTCGCCCTCGTGGCGCAGTGGTTAAAGCATCTGCTCTAGAGTTGCCAATTAAGAAGTTGATCCTTATGTCGCGGGTTTGCATCCCACTGAGAGACGTTGAGATCGGTTCTTCAGATTAGACCGTATGAACCGATGTACCGTGACATTATAGGTGCTGGCACAACAAAGATCCCTTCCTGCTCATTCATCCTAAGTGCTGAGTATTGGACGAAATGTGCAGCCCTCCATCGGCAAGTAGTGGCGTCTCCCTATGAGTGAAAAAATACTCGAGAGGGACTTGAAGCAATATACAAACAATCAACCACTAACCACATGTGATCACCTGATCTTAGTGGTTAGAAAAAAAAAGAGAAATAGGTTCAGAATTTAAAAATTTAAAGGATGTGATGGGGGAAGGATGCCTTCGGTGATACTGATCAGGGTTATCTGTTCTTGAGCATGTTAAACAAATTTGATTCTACAATACATGAGGTTGCCTCTTTAATAATAAAATTAATTATGAGTCTGAATTTTTATCTAAAGATTCTTTCAAGATGAGACCTTTATATTACGTAAATTTAAACCTCTGTCGTGTCTTCTTACCTCAAGTGGTCTTAAATGTAACAAACTAAATTTTACAAAACCTAATGTACCCAGCTATCCTAAAGCCATCCATAGGAAATATGCCTCAAAATGCCACATTACCTAGTAGAAATTAGACAGAATATGTAGGGATACAAAGATTGCAAATGTTCAACGATATACGGATAATTTTTTACTACGAAATTGATTGTGTATGAAAAAGACAATTATCATTTATTCGCCTTGTAAGAGGTCCTGTCACTCCTTGTGAATATACTAAAATTAGAATAGCTTCAATGGTCGGTTGTTAAGGAGAAACCAAACGTTAGGTAATCAGAGATTTCAGAGCTCACCTCAACGAATGGTGTCTTCAAGTAAGGCAAAGTCTAACAATTAACTAACATTCTATAGTCTGTCCCACGACCGGAACGTCACTACTTTTTGCAAAATATCTCAAAATAAATAAATACCTTGGACTTCAACCTATATCCGATTGGTAGATTGATTTTTTTTCCAAACTTCCTGCATTTATCCGAACCCTCGAGGTCAACCAGTGTATACACACGGCGGCAAATTCAAAGTCTGCGGGGATTTAACATTGTCAAAATGGCCACCGCTTCGGAAGGGGATCATACATTGTTCGTAATTTTCCGTACATTGCCGTCAGTAAGGAAATGACGTAACACACGTTCGGGAGTGCTCTATGGTTATCGACGTCCGAATAACCTATAACGCCCGAGATTGCCAAGTATATATTTGTACTGCAAGAAATTACGTCTTCAGCAAAACTTTCATACGATTACCCAGATTGAGACCGAAGGGATCAAAGATTCATAAAAGGGTTTTACACTGCATAAAGCAAAGAGGTATGACTCAATTCAAATATAACAGCGTAAGGCTTGGATAAATTGCAATCTTCACCATGATACATATATAATAATAATGAGACTAGGTTACTGCAAATTTAGCTCGAGTGAAATGACTGCTTTTATCACTACAGTAGTATTAAAATTTTTATTCAAAATTGCTGCCTTACCTTTACGTTTCTCCATAATTCTCCATATAAATCCAACCCATTATAGTTTGTTGTAAACTTAAAACACACGGTCAAAATAAACATCATATCGTATCTATGTGAACAAGTGATGTCCTTACATGCACATGCCACAGATTTCCTGCTTTTGTTATACATCCAACGATTTAAACACATAAATCCTTCGTTGATATTTTTTTTTATTTTAAATCCTAGTGCAAAACAACATCAAACTACGTCACCAATGAATGTTGACCTTGTCCTTCCAAAACTTCCTGTGTTAGGTAAATTCAGACCCAGGATATACATTTTTGTTTACCACAAATATAACAGAATACCAAAAATTAAAATATTCCTATACACACAAAATTTACATAACACAAGTGTGAAGGATATTTATGATTTTTTTTTTTTAATAATTTTTTTCCTACAACAATTTAACAGTATTGAGATTACATTTTATGAGTTTTCAGAACAATTTTTTTTTTATTGTAGGATACTGAATAGCTAGCTGGTGAAGACTGAAGACACAAGATGGAAAAGCACAAACATGTCTGTGTACAATACAAATATTAAGCCAGAAGTGCCAGCAGATATATTTTATAAGGTATGAAATATGCAGATGCTTGAGTTTGGTTTTCAGTCCCAGCAAAATTTTTTTCTCAAGTATTTGTAAATTTTCAAAGTATGTTTATTCATTGACGATTCCCTAATGCACAAACATGTATATGCTTATACTACATGTATATCAGTAGTGTATCAGCCCTGTTTGGACTAGGCGAGGCTGCATATAGGAAGTAGGGCTGTCTCGCCCTCAGGGCTGAGATATCTCTGTCTCGGCCCGTTGCCAAGGGACGGTCTCGGCTCGCCCTCTTATTTCAAATCAAATATTTTTAATTTGTGTGAATTAAGAATAAAATTTATATTTAAGAAATAAAGACAGATTTTATATATATAAAATAATTTGACTAGAATCTTAGGATCTAAGTATCTTAACAGATTTTTAATAAGTCTTTAAAATTATAAATTGCTTCAAACATAAAACAGCTTTAGATTATAGGATACACCAGTTTGTTTGAACTGTTTTCATTGTTTTGTTAAGTAAAATTTAAAAATATTTTACAAGATAAATTATTTGTTTATAGGAACAAATGTTTATAAAAGTCCAGCGCCCACTGATGCTTGAGTGTGGAGTCTATGCTGTTGAAAAGACTTCAAACAGAAGTGAGGAAATGTCGACATCAGTCATCTATGAATGAAGATGGAGATCAAGTCTCAATCCTAAAATTTCTGTGGAAATGGTGTTGTCTAGATCATCCAGTGATCACTCCATTGGCAGACTACCAGGTCATCTTTGGTTTTGTCAATACTTTGTGCCTGAAAAAAAATAATAAAACATTTTAATTCGTCTTAAAGATTTCAGTGCGTAAAAAAATACTTTTAAATTTGTGCAAAATGAAATTGAAGATACATTAAAAATTCAGATATGCTCATCATATTAACATGAATTGTTTACTTATTAAAAATACATATACTTGGTAAATTCTCATTTTCAGGTTCCAATCTAAAGTATACGTAGGAAGAGTAAAATCTTTTTCATTATTCATATAAACACTTACTAGCTGTGATCCAGAAGAATGTTCTGATTGTTTTGTCCAACATAAGATGAAATTAAATCTGACATATTATTCTTAAAAAAATTGAGTGAACTGTCTTCTTCATGCAGGCATGTCTTTGTTACAATATCTCGACTCTGCATGGTCATCATAACTTCGAAGTCTAGTGAATTATGCAACCTATAAAAACATAATTTTGTAAGTAATAAAAGTATAATCAAATATTCTATGCTTCAGTCATTATTACATTTTTTGATCAATGTTTGTTTATTCTTTCAAATGGTGAAAATGTGCATTATTAAAGGTGCTTCAACACAGATTTGAAGTAAATATTTTTTCAAATATCCTGTAAAATATCATTACTATCACTTATACCGGTAAAAATGTATTTTGATAGCATTTCACACAAAAATATTACAAGAGGCACATGGGCCACATCGCTTACATGAAAAGCCTTGGCCATGCATGCAGTTCTTTACAAAATTTATCCGTTTGTTATACCTTTTGTGATCCCATTACCTACCCCCGGGGTCATAATTTGAACAATTTTTATTAAATCTACACTATCCCATAAGGATTTCACATAAATTTCAGCTTTGCTTGCCCAGTAATTCCCTAGAGGAAAATTTTTATAGAATTTTCTTAATATATACAGAGTATATAATATTTCAATGTTAAAGTTGGGTTCCCTATTGTGGCCCCATCCTACCCCCAGGGGTCATAATTTGAACAATTTAGAATCTACTCTTCCCCAGGTGCTTCCACATAATATTCAGCTTTTCTGTCTCAGTGATTCATGGAAAGAAGATTTAGGATACTGTGAGAAAAATATATACTTGAAAGATTAGAGGGAAAATTGTAACATGTAGACATCAGGTGCTCAGAACGTCAAAAATTCATTCTCAATAAATGTACAGTGGACCTTCAGGCATCCGGATGCCAGATAACAGGATGCTTCAGTATCCGGGTGATTTTTCTTCAAACAAAATTTTTTAACGTTTAATATTTTAGATAGTTCAGATAATTCAGATATGCGGACACTTCACGTATCCGAACAAATTGACTAAAAACCAAAGTGGTCGGATAAATGGGTCTCCACTGTATTTAAAAGACGCAGGATATTTTGAATATCTTGAATTTTATAGTAGACTTACTACTTTTGTTATGCACATCATCTTTGCTTTAGCCTAAGATTTCTGGTCTGCTTCTTTCTTTATACTGCAGTGTCTAAATCAAGCTTAATATTGCTGAAAAAAGAGAAATTGTCATAAATGTGTATAACAGGAAATGATTTTCATCATAGAGTGTTCCAAGGAACAAATGTGTCACTTGCTTTTAGCTTCTTTTAAATTATTAAGATGTATCTAAATCTAAGAGTGGTCAGCTATTTTTATGCTACTGGCATATACTGTATGCAACCTTCAACTGAATACTATAGTTGAAATCATTATAAATAATTATTTATCATTTTACATGTTATAATATGTGTTTCAAAGCAATTGTTACATTGCACGATCCACTTTGTAGGATCCAATTGTTATGTACATGTATTTTCATAATATTTAAGATATCTGTTTGTGTGGTAATTACTGAATATCAAAAAGTTTAAAGAACAGTATTATAAGCTCATAAACATGTACAAATGTTAATTTATCAACACTTACCACTCAAAAGTCTTAAGTTAATTTAAATATTGTCTGGGGTATTCTTTGTAAAGTAGGTCAAAGGTCAAGTCAAACAAGCTATACAAATACTAGCATATAAGGAAAAAATGTTTTGTTTGATGTACCGGGTACTCTGACTGACCCATCAAAATGCCCCAAAAAATAGAAATAGAGACTGTTTCATTTTAAAATGGTGTATTATTTCTCTTGGATGCTGTTAGATTTAAAAAAAATTTAATGATTAATATTTCATCTGTCTAGTAATCTAGTGTGTATTGAAAACTGTTTTAAACATTACTAAATTTTTGAGTCTGCAATTTTTTAATGACACTTTAACATCAATTTGATCAATACTATTAAACCAAAAAAGCTACCTACCTAGCCTCCTTGAAAAATATGTGTCAAAGTACATCAAACAAAAATATTTTAATCATGGCCTACAGTTTTTAAAAAATGCAATTACAGATGATAATCTTCTTGGAATTAAGGAAACTGAAATTTCAAATTATGTTCACATTTAAGCGGTATAGGACTTTACAGAAAAAGACGATGCTGTTGAGGTTACGTGCAGCTTGAAAATAGTGTTCATTTGCCCTCTCCCAACTCAGGATTAGGTTGGTAGGTAGGTGAGAAAATTATTCTCAGAAAATTCAATTATAAATTTTATTAAATGATTCTCCAGAATACCCCCCCCCCCCCAAAAAAAAAATGATTCCTGGAGATTAAAAAACAAGTTCTGGGTCATTTCAGCCAGTTGGTTGGGACAGGGCAATCAAATGTTTTTTTTGAAAGATGGCCTGACTGAGAATTTGAACTCTGCATGAGTATGTGTTTGAGAGTATTAATGGAAATTTCTCTCTGGTGTTACATGTATATAAATTTTATTTTAAAGTTTGTACTCAGATGAACAATTCAGCCTATCTTAACTTTTTAAGCTGATCAAATTAAACAGACATGTTCTTTCTGTTTTCCTTTCATGAATACTGTGCTTAATTACTGAAAATGGTTTCCTGAAACAGCTAGTACATGCAGATTTATCTACCTTATGTCTGGTTCTGCTAATTAATTCATCAATATGCATGCATGAACATAATTAATGACCATTAGAACTCAATCCTGTTTAATTGACAGACTTGATTAAAAAAAAAACATGATTTGCACATATTTTAATATTATAAAGTTTTGAAAATATAAAACTAAAATGTGTTAATATCTATTAAAAACTCTGTTTTGATGTCCCCAGGGTGTTGGTACTACACATAAATGTAAAAATAAAAATGCACTTTAGATCTATCTGCCAAATTGAAAATGACAGTAGAAATAAAATTTTAAAACTTTAGCTGTACTCAAAACTGTTTTAAACATTAATAAATTTCTGAGTCTGCAATTTTTTAATGACACTTTAACATCAGTTTGTTCAATACTATTAAACCAAAAAAGCTACCTACCTAGCCTCCTTGAAAAATATGTGTCAAAGTACATCAAACAAAAATATTCTAATCATGGCCTACAGTTTTTAAACACATGCAATTACTTAATAGATGACAATCTTATTGGAATTAAGGAAACAGAATTTTCAAATTATGTTCACATTTAAGCAGTATAGGACTCTACAGAAAAATGATGCTGTTGAGTCTATGTGCAGCTTGAAAATAGTGTTCACTTTCCCTCTCCCAACTCAGGATTTATAGGTTGGTAGGTTTAGGTTAGAAAATTATTCTCAGAAAATTTAATTATAAATTTTATCAAATTTTTTACCAGAATACCCCTGAAAAAAATTGATTCCTGGAGATTAAAAAGCAAGTTTTCGGTCATTTCAGCCAGTTGGTTGGGACAGGGCAATCACTTTTTTTTGAAAGATGGCCTGACTGAGAATTTGAACTCTGCATGTGTATGTGCTTGACAGTATTAGTTGAAATTTTTCTCTGGTGTTACATGTATATAAATTTTATTTTAAAGCTGTACTCAGATGAAACGATTCAGCCTATCTTAACTTTTTAAGCTAATCAAATTATACAGACATGTTCTTTCTTTTTTCCTTTCATGAATACTGTGCTTAATTACTTTCTCATTTAAACTGAAAATGGTTTCCTGAAACAGCTAGTGCATGCATATTTATCTACCTTATGTCTGGTTCTGCTAATTAATTAATTAATATGCATGCAGGTACATAAATGACCATTAGAACTCAATGCTATGATTTGCACATATTTTAATATTATAAAGTTTTGAAAAATAATACTAAAATGTGTTATCTATTAAAAACTCTGTTTTGATGTCCCCAGAGTGTTGATACTACACATAAATGTAAAAA
>PRKT01002032.1:22751-36915 GCA_003671525.1 Saccostrea glomerata | reverse complement strand
GATCAGGATTATCGCCACGTGGAATATGTACTGACTCGCTGTCACGCATCTTAGTATGTGATGCTATCACCCTAACTGTGCACATGATTGACCAGGATGGATACTTGCTCTCAAAGTTTCAGACACAAGGGATAATTACTCCGTTTAGCCTGAGTTTTGATGATACAACTAATGTTCTCTGGGTTGGATCATGGAACAACAACAAGGTGAACATTCACGGATGCTTAAATGGAGAATACAGTATGACAAGTAAGTAATTATAACAAGGTATCAATTTACTATGAGATAATATACAATTAAATACTTCAGTGTTGGTTGATCACCCATTCTCAATATAAGGGCACAAATGCCTCTCTGATTTTTTAAAAAAATGAAGTTCAAGATAAAAATTTTCCTATCAATTACCTTTGAAAGAAAGTATCTGAAGATTTTGTTTCCAGATTTTTTTTCATCAAATTATAATACATGGAATAATGACAAGACGATAAAGTAGAGGGTGATTTTATTCAGAAATGTAGCTTGAAATGTACGTTACTCTTTCTTCAATGTCCAAAAAGATATGTAAAAAAAAATGTAGTAATTCACATCACAATTAGAATATCTCATCTTAACACCAGCACATCCTACCAACTCTGACAGCAACAATTTTCTCGGCATACGAACGTGCGTTTGATTTTTCCTTTCAAAAAACGAAGGTTACTTTTTGATCCAGATGTAAAAAAAACATTTTTTAAATATATGCTTTAAATTCCTCTCTCTGTTTTGTTTAGAGCGATCAGTTTGGAATCCTGTCATTTTCTATAGATACTGGAACCTAACATGTACATGTAGTAAAATTCTATTTTGTAGTTACTGTCTTTTTTAACATATATCCATGCCGATTTAGAAAACTACGTAAATGTAACGTACATTTCAAGATAAATTTCTGTTTAATAAAAAGCTTAAAATTCATTTAAAAATTCATCGTTTTGTTTAAGTTTATTCCAAAAAGATTCTCTATGTAATTACATTGTGTTATATGTCACAATCTCCACTATAAAGACACGATTGCCTCAGAATATGAGTAGGTAACGTACATTTCAAGCTTGTAATAATATTTAAATTAGTAATAAGAAAATATTGAAAAAAAAGCAATTATTGACATAAAAATCATTTCAATGAAGCGTTTTAAGGCAGCAATAAAAGAAATCATAATGTAACAAACGAGGTTATTTGTCATCAACTACATGAATGTCACATCACTTCGGTAACGTTCATTTCACATATTATTGGGGAGTCCCCTCCATCTCAGTTCATTACCATTCTTTTGTGCTGTTGCGCTGAAATTGACACCGGTCGTAGCCTAGTTACTTCTACCTGTGTGCAAGGGTACAGACCAAAAATAAAAGAGTCAGACGTATTTTGCTATGATCTAACAAATGTTCGTGTTTGGTCATTGAAACTTAACATAAATCTATTCCAAATATATACATCGACAGTTTGTTAACAATTTCATTTAGTATGTAGCAACATCGTTTATCAAATCACAAACATACGTGCTTTTCAGCAGATCTGGAAAAATATAACCCAAAATGCAATGATTCAAACAAAACTGAGTATTGTGTGCCTTTCAGTATTTGAATTGTACGTGACCCTCTTGTGTTCTTGGTTTATTGGCTTTGTTTCTTTAATTTTTCTTTTTTTCTTTTTTTTTTACCAATTATAAGCCTATGCATACATTGTTTTAGATTATCAACAACAATTAAATTAATATTGACGAAAAGTCGCATATTAAAAGTAAACAAACTGCAAAAAGGTTGCCAAAGATGAATTTAAAACACTTAGAAATAAATTTTCTAGCATGAGGTAACAGTCTTAAACATTTACGAGGATTGGGGGTGCATTTAGATGGATTTATGTGGCCGGTTGTCAAATGGATTGTAACGATACTTTTGTTTCGCTCGTTTAAACGCAATTCATTGACTAAATTAAAAAAAAATGGCAGTTAGAAATACGTGAAATGTACGTTACCATACGTAACGTACATTTCAAATATAAAAATCAATTCTCTTCCACAAGCGTACGTTAGACACGATATATATTGATACTATTTGAACTTGCATATCATAAGAAATGCATCATACAGGTTTTGTACTCAGAAATATATACCAGGTATCAAAATTATATTACATATAATTGACCTTAATATATTTTTTTTCCTAAGCAGAAACGTTTCTTTTCATTAATTTTTGGATTTAGCCGACCTCCAACCTTTGAAACTTTCCTTTGTGTACACATTCGAGTGTGTAAAAGTATGGGAATACATGAAAATTCTGCGAGATTCACTTAATTCGAATTTCATGGTAACGTACATTTCAGTAACGTACATTTCAAATGATCACTTTTCATGTAAAAAATAATTTTTAATTGTGTTAAGCAAAACGTCTTTGCCAGTTTACAGGATACAAGGGGTTGCTTATTCAGAGTCGTCTCATATTTTCTACTTAATATATATTCTTAATGGAAGAATATAGGTAACGTACATTTCTTTCTTATCTCTACGATTGAAAATGTCTTTCATTCCGTAATCATATTTACAAAAGTTGCTCAAATTGTTCATTTTCATGTTACATAATCTAAGTAGGAGTAATTAATCCTTTGAAATTTCAAATTTAGCCCATCAATAAATAAATGAGAACAAAACTATCAGGTGTATAATCTTTGTGTTTGCTTGTAATGTGGTTGAAATAGAATTATGCGACAGGGACATTGCACAATAAAAATTATTTATTATCACAAAGAAAATGTATATATTGTTATGAAAAGAAATATAGATGATACAAGGTTTAACTTAACAGAAAATTTTTACTTGAGAATCAAAACTATATATTACACAGAGGGAATTCAGAATAATATTTGCCTCGGCGACAGTAACGTACATTTCAAATAGGCTACTATATTTGAATTTGGAACTCCTTAAATACCCTTTCAGATCGATAATTATATGAATTCTTATTTATTGTTATATGACTATTTATAATGTTGATTTAAAAATTACATCAGTGGTATTTCTTTTAAATGAAAATGAGGCGACATTATTTGAGCCCTTATATTGAGAATGGGTGGATATAATAATTGCAATGAGGACCCATGGCAAGAAATATAAAACGAATCTACAGATAGTGATACCGACCGAGTCTGCGACTATAATTGCTGTAAATTTGCCGCAACATTTGACCGAGTGTTAGGTTATGTAAGCACAAGGTTTCCATATTTGAAAAATCCAACCTTAGTGTTCCGTCCCGGCTCCCGTAGTTGTAACATATTGGAACTCTTCTGTTTCCGGTTTACAATGTCGACCGCATGGCTGCGGCTCTGCAACACTTATGTTTTTATTGTTTAAATACCTGCTGCTGACCACAGTGTAAGTTCATATTTCGTGAAATTTTGTGTTTGTATATCAGAAATATTTTACCTATTCTTTGGTAGCTTTTTATCGTCTAAATATTACAATAATCGACAGATCTGTGTATTGAAGTTTTAGTCATAAATACTGTGTATCGTTATTATATTTCTACTCAAGTTGATTTATTGTATATCGAGGTTGTATAGAAAGTAAATTATTGTTATTTCAATTATTATTTGCATCATCTATAATTTTTTATGTAGGTAAACCTCGCGCCAAAAATTTATTTTATGGAAACCCGTTATCACCATTAATGTTTACAATTCAGCTATGTACATTTAAAGAACACTGTTAATTCAGATACTTAATTTGTTTATTTTTTTTTTTACAGCTTTTTACCATTACATTACATCAACAATAAAGATTTAAACCTTTTTGTTGTGTGTGGTTAACTGGCTGCATCCTAAGGCAAAGGCAGCACAGTAAAAAGACTCACTCCAGCAAACTGAAGGCAAGTGCATCGTCACGTCACTAGGACACAGACACCGCTACAGCCTCTTTCATCAACTACTAAGCAATGGCAACCAAAGACAAAGACACGGAAACAGATACGAAGCATGAACTAGATAGTGAAAGTCATTCAATCGATGAAGAATCCAGAATCAGAGCTTTGACTGGAAAAGCTACTCAAGTGTACGAGGACAAGGTCAAGCACTATACTGTTGAACTTTCCATTTTGTGGGATCGTGTAGACTATATGATACAATGTGTAGAGAAAAACAAGGGTAACCTGAACAGTCTCCTGGAAATGGAGAAAAAGTTATTCAAAGATATTGAGAATTTTGATCAGTTTTCACATGAATTCAGAGAATATCTCACAAGAACAAGATCCCATGAGAGTGTTTGTGAACGCCAAAGACTTGATTTCCTTAAGAAAGGATATGACTTACTGATACAAAATGCAAAACGAAATCTAAAGAAATACTTAGAGGAGCAGCATAAAATGGAGGAAAAGTCAGAATATTCCTACCGCTCAAGGACGACTTCAACCAGGAGTAGCCAATCATCTATCATCGCTAGAAAGTCCGCAAAGGCTGAGGCAGCAAAGGTCAGTTTACAGTTCGCCAAGGAGGCAGCAGAATTGAAGAAAAAGCAGGCCTTGATTGAGCAACAATATGCATTAGAAACCGCCAGAGCCAAAGCACACGCGGAGAGACAGAAGGTTGAGACTCAGGCTAAACTTGAGTTACTGAAAAAAGAACAAGAGGCAGCGGAGGCCGAAGCGGAAGTAAGTGTATTGAGGTCGTTTGACGGAGACGAAGACGCTTCGCACAGATCGCTACCATCCCTGCCGGAAAGCGATTCCCACACAAAGACAAAAGATTATGTAGCAAATCTTACAATTGTTCCTCCTCAGGACCTCGTCAAAAGGACAAGTGACCAACAAACTTCTAACATGGATGATATGGTCGGTAATCACAAGACATTCAGGGACCTCTATCGCAGAGACATTCACAGAGAGCTACACTCTGTCCCTCCAGCTAGCGCTCACCCCGGGGGTGTACCACGAGATTTTCCAGCCAGTTCATCCTTGAATCCTGAAGCGCCATCTTATAAACCGACCAACCCAAGCCTATCATCGGATTTCACAAAGTTCCTCCTCAAGAAAGATCTCCTTCTAACTCGTCTAACTACCTTCAATGATAAACCTGAGACCTATGCATCCTGGAAAAACAGTTTTAAAAACATAATGGAGGAACTGGGAGTTACTCCAGTGGAAGAGATTGACTTACTTGTCAAGTGGCTGGGGAAAGATTCACAAAAGTATGCTCAATCCCTAAAAACTTCCACATCTAACGATCCTATAAGAGGTCTTCTCCGTATTTGGGAAAGACTGGATGAAAGGTTTGGAGCTCCGGAAATGGTTGAGGCGGCCTTAAAGTATAAAGTTGACAGTTTTGCGAAAATCATTTCTAAGAACTTTAAGTCCTTGTACGACTTGACTGATATATTGAGTGAAATAGAGTCGGTGAAAGAAGACACCAAGTTCAGTTCTCTTCTGGGATATTATGATTCATCATCTGGTGTAACCCCTATCGTCAGAAAACTCCCCATGAATCTCCAAGAAAAATGGACTACAGCAGCTGTCAAGTACATTGAAGAACTTAATGTGCCATACCCTCCATTTTCTATATTCGTCGATTTCATTAGAAGGCTAAGTAAGACGAAGAACAATCCGAGCTTTATTTACGACAAGGAATTTTCCTCAAACAAACCAAATGAGAGAACTGGAATTTCCGCTTTGAAAACCAAGTTTGTTGGGACGTCACTTGAGAAGCCACAATCTGATCCCTCTATGAAATGTCCATTACATCACTCAAATCATGGGCTAAACAAGTGCAAGGCTTTCCGTTTCAAGTCTCTCGAAGCAAGGAGGAAATTCTTGAAAGATAATGGAATTTGTTTTCGTTGTTGCGCATCTACATCACACACTAGACGAGACTGCAAGGTGGCCATTAAGTGTGAGGAGTGTGGGAACGTCAGGCATCCGACAGCACTTCATGTAGACTTCAGAGCATCAAACGGGTTACCACGCTCTACCCAACCTTCAGAGAGAGATCCCATTGTTAAGAACTCTAGTCCTTTGACTCCTTCAGCTTTGCATGGTGGGGAGGAAACTGTAACTGCTGAAATACCTAAACCAGCTGCAAAGACACTGTGTACTCAGATCCAAAAGGGAACCTTTAACGTAACATCGTGCTCAAAGACACTTCTAGCTCATGTGTACAGGAAAGAAAATCCAGAGGACCGACTAACATTATATGCCATCATTGATGACCAAAGCAACAAATCGTTAGTTAGCCCTGAATTCTTCAAGCATTTTTCAGACGTCGATGGGTACACTTCCTACACCCTATCTTCTTGTATGGGTCGTATAGATACTTATGGTAGGAGAGCAACTGGATTTGTTATAGAGTCATTTGATGGAAGTTGCACCCTTGACCTTCCCACATTGATTGAATGTGACCAAGTACCCGATTCGAAGGACGAGATACCAACATCTGATGTTGCCTATCACTACCCACACCTGACTGAAATTGCTCATCATTTCCCATCAATGGATGAGAGAGCTCAAGTGTCCTTACTGATTGAAAGAGACTTACCTGAGGCTCATCACGTGCAAGCCCAGATCACAGGACAAAAAGGAACTCCCTTTGCACAAAAACTTGCTCTAGGCTGGACTCTTATTGGTGAAACGTGTATAGGTAAATTCCACAGACCAGACATTCATGCGTACAAGACTTCAATTCTAGGAAATGGTAGAAGTACAATGTTCAAACTTTGTAACAGTGAGTTTGAAGTTAAAGAGAAGTACAAAGACTTTGGCTGTACTGTATTCCAGAAATCCCCTGATGATGAAAAACCAGGACTGTCTAGTGAAGACCGGGATTTTCTAAAATTAATGGACAATGATTTCACAAAGGATCGTGAGGGATATTGGACGGCACCATTGCCCTTCCGTTCGTACCGACCAAAACTCCCAGATAATAAGGTACAGGCGTTGAAAAGGGCCAAAAGTTTACATATTAACATGGAGAAGGATCCCTTAAAGAAGGAACACATGTTCACCTTCATGCAAGGTATCCTTCAGAATGAACATGCGGAGATCGCTCCCCCCATCCAAGGAGACAAAGAAAGATGGTATCTCCCAATATTTGGGGTCTTCCACCCCAAGAAACCGAACCAAATAAGAGGAGTCTTCGACTCATCAGCTAAACACTGTGGCGTATCATTAAATGACGTCTTACTCTCTGGGCCAGATTTGCTGAACAGCCTACTCGGTGTATTGATGCGCTTCAGACGTGAACCCATAGCCATTATGACTGATGTACGGCAGATGTTTTACTGTTTCCGAGTGAAGGATGAACACAAAGACTACTTACGTTTTCTTTGGTACTATGGGAATGACCCTAATGGAGAACTGATTGATTACAGAATGCACGTTCACGTTTTCGGGAACAGTCCCTCTCCGGCTGTGGCCTCTTATGGACTGAAAAAGATAGCATGTCTCAGTGAAGGGACCTTCGGGGAGGATGTTGCAAATTTCCAACAGCGGGATTTTTATGTAGATGATGGTTTAACCTCTCTACCCTCGGAGGCTCAAGCCATTGACCTTCTTATGAGGACACGCTAAGCTTTACACAAAGAAGGAAGGTTGCATCTCCATAAAATTGCCTCCAATTCCCGTGCAGTGATGAAGGCCTTTGGTACTGAAGACTTGGCCAAGGAACTTAAGGATATTGGTGAGGGGGCCCTACCAGTTCAAAGAAGTTTAGGAATTAGCTGGAATTTAGATACAGACTCGTTCTTGTTCTACCCATCATCTGAGGTGAAACCGGCCACGAGACGAGGAGTACTTTCCACTGTCAATAGCATCTTCGACCCTCTCGGATTTGTAGCACCAATTACTGTACAGGGTAAGCTGTTCCTTAGATCACTCATATGTAGCTCCATTGACTGGGACTCACCACTGACAGATGAGCAAGTCACCTGGTGGAATGAATGGAGACAATCACTGGGCTTACTTACAGAGCTGAAAATACCTCGAGTCTACACAAGTATGTCCTTTGCGAGCTGTGATTCAAAGGAGGTCCACATGTATTGTGATGCATCCGAGCATGGTATAGCAGCTGTAGGCTACCTACTAGCTAGGAGAAAAGACCAGAAAGAGCTGGGATTTATACTTGGAAAGGCGAAAGTGGCTCCCTCGCATGGCCACACAATACCCCGCGTCGAACTCTGTGCAGCCGTCCTTTCAACTGAAATTGCGCAATACATATCTGAACAATTAGACATTGACTTAAGCAAGTTCTTGTTTCATTCGGACAGCAAGGTAGTTCTCGGCTACATAACTAACCAATCACGGAGGTTCTACACATATGTGAGCAACAGAGTGGCACGTATACGACAAGTCACCTCACCAAACCAGTGGAAGTATGTATCCACAAATAGCAACCCTGCAGATGTGGCTACACGTCCAATGAATGTATACTTGAAGGATAGTATGTGGCTAAATGGACCCCCCTACCTTTTATCCTGCAGAGATTCTTCAGAAGAGATTCTTTATGAATTGCAGAACCCTGACTCCGACAAGGAGATTAGACCATTTGTAACATGTATGAAAACCACCCAGGTTACGACAAACCTATCACTCGGCTCACACAGGTTTTCAGAGTTCTCAGATTGGAAGAAACTCATTGAGTCCATTGCGAGATTGAAACATGTGGCACAGAGTTTCAATGGACTAGGACTTTGTACAGGTTGGCATTCCTGTAAACTCACGAAATCAGTCCCATCATACCAAGAAGCAGAAAAAATGTGCTCAAAGTTGTGCAAAGAGAATCTTATCAAGAAGAAATCAACAGTATTCAAGAGAAAAACATTGTTCCCTTGGACAGCTCTTTGGGAAAATTAGACCCATATATGGACTTAGATGGTGTGCTAAGAGTCGGTGGTAGATTAAATAGAGGAGACCTATATCAGGACGACAAGAACCCTATTATTGTCCCTTCTCGACACCATGTGGCCAAACTTATCGTCGAATACTATCACAGGAGGTCAAGACACCAAGGCCGACACATAACTGGTGGCGCAGTGCGTTCTGCAGGATTTTGGATCGTTGGCAGCAAACGACTCATCTCGTCAATTTTGTACAAGTGTGTCATATGTCGGAAACTACGTAGAGGTGTTGAGAACCAAAAAATGGCTGATCTACCCATAGACCGCACTCAACCAGGTCCGCCCTTTACATACGTGGGCCTCGATGCCTTTGGACCCTGGAACATAGTCACCAGACGAACTCGTGGGGGAGTTACAAATTCCAAGAGATGAGCCATACTGTTTACCTGTTTGACCACTAGAGGTGTGCACATACAGGTCATTGAGGAGATGAGTGCCTCCTCCTTCATCAATGCTTATAGAAGATTTGTCGCACTTAGAGGTCCTGTAAAGCAGATAAGGTCAGACAGGGGCACAAACTTTGTTTGTTCAACCAGCGACCTCAACATCAACACCATTAGCGTTGAAGATGGACCAGTGAAATCTGTTCTGTATGATAATGGCACCACCTGGATTTTCAACCCTCCTCATTCATCACACATGGTTGGGGTTTGGGAGCGTTTAATCGGCGTCGCTAGACGCATCCTTGACTCTATGTTGTTGGAGAGTTCTATGGTCAAGGGACATTTAACTCATGAAGTACTTGTGACTTTCCTTGCTGAGGTTACCGCGATTATGAACTCACGCCCACTCGCAACTATGTCAACAGTCCGTCACTCCTGATCACCCAGAAACCGGATGTCTTGGTATCACCATTGGATATTGCATTCGACTCTAAAGACATGTACCGTTCACAGTGGAAAAGGGTACGACACCTGGCGGATGTCTTCTGGAGTAAGTGGAAAGCACAGTACCTTCAGTCCCTTCAAGAACGGAGGAAGTGGCAAAAGGACCAGAGGAATGTTTCAGTTGGTGATGTTGTGTTGATGGTTGACAAACAAGCACCGCGTATTCAGTGGCCTTTGGGCAAAGTTGTGAAAACCTTTCCAAGTGAGGACAACAAAGTGCGCTGTAGCAACCTCTAATGATAAAACGCCGCTTAATGATAGAAATAGCATTAAGCGTTGCAATTGCAACGCTTAATGCCATAAATTATTGCATTAATAGCTGACATCATCAACCGCTAATGCTAAATTGCCGCTTAATGATAGAATTATATCATTAAGCGTCACAAATGCAGTGCAACATCGACGCTTAATGAAACAAGCAAATATCGACATATTTGACGCTTAATGATACACACTTGTGTATCATTAAGCGTTGCAGTTGCAACCCTTAATGATATGAAATTTAGAAATTTCCTGTAATATCTAAGAGAAACACACATCCACCTTTCCTGAACAATGAGATATCACTTGTCAAAATATTTATATACGCCCTTGTTATATATACAAGTGTAAATGGTAATTTTTGAAGTTTTTCTGCATGTGTTTTCTATTTAGTCAAGGGAACATCTTTAACCCACGGGTGTTTAAGATATAGCTTTAAGAAAGAGATACAAACAAAGAGATAAATAAATTGATATTCAAATCCTTTTAAAAGAACCATTTTTTAAAACTGAAAATACAGAGGTAAACAAGCAATTAAATTCCTTTTAAATTTATACAATGATTTGAATAGTCGACCTGAGATATATATATATATGTTTTAGATTTGATACAACTTAACACATATCACTGTTAATGTCTCAGATATACGTATCGTGATTTTCACTATTGCTTCGTTTCTCCAAATTCCAAAAAGAGAGTCATCAATATGGACAACTTATGTTTAAGGATATATAACAAAGAAAACAAGTACATGTAATACACAGAATAATATATATTGTGTTGAGTAAAAAGGTTCATTTATGCTTTAATAGTGAGCTGTGTTACTTGAATACAATCACTGTTGCATGATTATTTTAGAATCAATTTTGAATTCTAGTATTTATTAAATTACAATATACATTTTGACTGAGGTTGAAGAGACTGAATTTTTTTTGTATTTCTAAATGACGCATATTTCGTTTGTAGTATTTTGTTTCTTTCGATATACATGATATATAAGACTATGTTTACATATGACTAATATTAAAATGAAATAGATTTAAATGAAAATAGTTCTTTTTTCGGTACAAGAGAGACCCTCTCTATTAATACTAGTATTCATCAGAAGTATTTCGTTCACTGCGAATGGGTATTGAAAGGTCGCATGAAAGGTCCGACTATGTTTTACTTACGTTGGTTAATACTTTAATGAGCTACAAAATATTCTCGTCTTATGCAACTACGGCCAGATTGGGAGATGATCGTACATTTTGACAGTGGTTAGCGACGTTCCAAAGTTTTCACTTTAGCAAATCAAAGTTCCAAAGTTTTTACTTTGCTTCTCTACTTAATTATATTAAACTATAGTAAACTATGAAGTTTTCTTTAGTTTTTTTTTTGTTTTTTGTTAGGGACATGTCTGCTACCTGACATCAGACATGAGTGAAAAAAACTGTCTAAATTTTAGACTTATATTAAGCAAAAACCACTAACAGGCGAGTATAAATGGTACATGTATACCGAAATAGATCATTCTTTACTGACAATTGCAGTGAAGACAGACTGAAATCTTTCTGGTTAGGAATAGAATTAACAACTTTTGAATAATTTAAGACATTATTGTTTATAATTATTCCAAACATAAAGTACAAAACTTTGACATGCTTTGACTCTTGCTACTTAGGGCATGGCATTCTTGGTGCTACATAATTAGATGTTAAATCGATTCCACATGGTCACAAGCTCATCTGATTCTATACATATAAAGTAGCACAAATGCAAGGAAAGAATGAAACACAGAAGTTTTTCTATGTGCTGTCTAGTTGGCAAGAATAAACACGAGCTAGATTTTTATTGCAATGATATTTATTTATTTTTCATTTTTTATCGGTATAAAGAAATAAATTAGAAATAGTTACTTTAAGACCATTGGGTACCACATGTAATGTAGATGATAAAAAGAAACGTAAGTTGCATATCAAGCAAGTCTGTGGCAAACTTTTCCAAGTATAGAGGAATTACTTCAAAAAGGGAGAATAAAAAATCCCTAATCTTCCCCAAAACATCAAAGATATATTTAACTTAAGAGGGGTTCTTCTCTGGTTTCTTACTAGATAGAATATTCAAAGTATATTTGTTGATATGTCATATATTTAGATGTAAGAGGTTTAAAAGACCATATTTTTCTTTCTTCATTATAATTATACAACTTGAAATAGAAATGGTAAACTGCATTTGAAAACTAGCAGGGACTATATTTTGGGCTGAATAGTGATGTATGAAAAATTTCTTTTCTGCCTCTCAAAATTATTTTAGAACATTGAGTTTCGCTATAATTTTCACGCAATCGAAGACTAGACGAAATTTTCAAATGTAAGTTAAATTCATAATAAGGGACTAAAGTTTCAAAATATATCAAATAAATAAATAATCTTTTGAAATACAAGTAGGGATCGCATTATTGGAAACAGTAATTTTTAGCTCTTCTGGTCAGAGACTATAGAAGAGTTTTTGCGATAGTAATGCGCCCGTCCGTCTAGCTGTCCGTCTGTCTGTAAACAATTTTTAAACGCTACTCCTACAACTGTTTTGTTCTGAGTTCAATATAACTTGGCACACAAAGATACATAAGATATTTCATCGGTTTTTGATTTCGATGAACAGTATTGCCATGTCTACTAAAAATAAAATTTTCTGTGAAATTTCTTTAAAACACTACTTGTCCTACAATTTTTGTTTGATTTCGATATAACTTGGCACACAAGTAGACTACACTTAGATACATAAAATAGTGCATCAGTTTTTGATTTTAATGAACAAGGTTGCCATGATTAGTACAAATAGAAATTTCTGTGAAATTCCTTAAAAACGCTACTCCCTCTTTAGATTTGGTCTGATGGTAATGGCTTCTTTTCTGATCCTTTGTTATAAGTACGAACCAGTTGAGCTACAGTCTTGACAGAGATTTCTGGTTTAATGTTAAGGTCAGACGACACGTTCCTCAAAAATATATAATTTTTCTTAAGAGATTGTCATTGAATAGTAGGTACTTAAATAAAATTCCTCGCAAAAAATAAGGATACCTTACAAACCATTTGGACAAGATACCAAAGGTTCATATTTCTTATATTACCCTTATGGATAATCATCTGAACGGACTATCTCACCAGGTTTGGTGTACCTATATTTTAAAGCATTTTGAAAACAATGTAAAATCAGAAGAGAATGTCAAGTATGGATATTTTGTATCTTATTCCAAGAGATACAAATCATATCATTAAAAAATGAAAAAGGTAATGACCTTGACCTGACCTTGCCTCTAATATAAAACAATCAAATCTATTCTAACTGATAGCATCACAAATACGTATTGTCCTCTTGATTCTGTGAACATTTCATTAATTTTTAAATACAAAAAATGTGAGAAGAATCCTACCTAAACCAACATAAAATATTTATTAATGTAAATAACCCCTTCCCCATCCCATCCCGACGCTTACAAACACACTTTGTCTCATTACTTCTCCTTAAATTGAAAACTTCCATAAAACTACAACGTAGTTTGATCGTTTTTTTGTTTTATTGTGATGAGAAAGTCGGTGATGTTACATTGCACGACAAACTAAAATTTATAGGATAATTTCACGGCTGGTGTAAATAAATCCAAACACATCCTTAAAAAAATACTACAGTAAACTAAAGTTTACTTTAGTTAACTATAGTACCAAAGTAAACATTTAGAACTTAAATTTACCATTTATAGGGAAAATTTTGGAACTTTGATTTGCTATAATAAAAACTTTGAAACTTTGATTTACTACAGTGAAAACTTTGGAATTTAATTAGGGTGGGGCTAAATAAGTATATAGTGAAATTTTATGAATTCTTTGAAAATCTTTTTCTCTGCTCCTGGGTATTAAATAAACTAACTAAGTGCATAGTTATGATGAGCAAGAGTGTCTCTACCAAATTTGTGAAATTTATGGCCCCAGAGTCAGGGGTTCTGGTGTAAGGGGGGGCTCTATAGATTGTATAGTGAAAATACATGAATTCTTTGAAAATCTTCTCTGTTCCTGGGTATTAAATAAACTAAATAAGTGCATAGTTATGATGAGCAAGAGTGCCTCTACCA
>PRKT01002032.1:6496-17020 GCA_003671525.1 Saccostrea glomerata | reverse complement strand
AGGGGGGGGGGGGTCTTATTGTTCAACAGTGTTTATTAATTCTAATAGTGTATGTTGCATAAAAATATTCCGATTACTTACCGTAGTAAAATGGACCTCTTTCCTTTGAAACGAAAATACATAAACTTCTGCACATTGCATTAAGATGCAACAATAACAATGTTAATCAGCAAAATGTAAGCTTTCCTGTGATAGGTCAATGTCGTCAATTCCTTAAAAATTGCCTCCCAGAAAGCCAATCAAAATGACGCTATCGACGTCGCGGAGACAAAATTACAGTGCCGTGCATCAAAGGGAAACCCCGCATTTAATTTTAGCACAACTTCGACTCGGTTAATATTTATTACAGACTTTTCATAATGACATAATTCACACATCTTTCGAAAGTTCAAACAATGTAGAAAAAATTCATTATACTTAATTTTTAGATAAATATGAAGAATAATGCAAAAAATACGTTCATAAGGGTCATTCTCAAAAAATGTCCAGATTTCAGTTATACAGGTTTTCTGGTAAATTTTTTAATAAAATAAAAACTTTTTTCTGTGCTGATAAACTTAACAATGATCTAAAAGTGAGAGAACAAATTTAAAGTACGATTAAAAATTGATATAAATACAGAAAAAAATCCTTTAACATGAGTTAAATTAAAGAAAATTGCTTGTGATTTCGCCGAGGGTAAATTTTCACCCTCCTTATTGAGACAGTAAATATAATTTGGGAGTATAAAATACCTTAAATGTAATTGTAAATACTTAACTTTGTTTAAAAATAGCTAAAAAGTGATTGAAAAAAGTACGAATAACATTTTTTTAACAATAAACGTTAAAAAAAAAATGTGATTTTCGCCGTGTCCTTGGAACTCTTTAGCATCAGCCGCCTTGTCAACATATTGTACCCGCCAAAATATAAAAAGACACAAAACACGTGTGTTTCACCCTGTAGACACAATATAGACGCATCTCAGGTATACACATTGTTTTTTCATATTTACAGACGAAATGAATTTATTAAAGTTTTGATACAGTTTATGGAAGTACCATGGGGTATTGTTTTCGAATTGCCTAGGTAAGGAAAAATGCAAATGCAACAGGGAATAATTGGGCTGTTCCTAGAACATATTCCTCCGAAAAACGTATAACTGGTTGTCAGAGAGGACCTGGAATGGCTTCCAACCAACGATGACGATGACGTTAAGGTGTAACAGAGTCAAATTACAATCGGGTTATAAATCCTTTCACTTGTTTAATCGCCACCTTACCACCACATAAACCGTTATTAAATCAGAAGACTATCATAATCATTACATTCACCGCAAAACTGGAAGAAAACAATTGCGCAAATTAGGGTTTTTGAGCAGATCAACTTTACGTTTGTGTTCCCCAGAACAGATGCTGTGACAGATATGGGGGGGGGGGAGACATTGAGGATAATGATCGTTGTCGATTTTCATTTTTGGTGGATATCATCAAATGAGTTTTAATCACTTGTTAATCTTGAAAATAACTAAATGGGATTTCGATAACATTTTCTGTAAAGATGATTTTAAAAGTTAGATAGAAATACTTAAAAAAGAATAAAAGAAAAATGAATTTAATTCACCTGAAAAGTTTACCCTGCGTTTCTTTTCTTTCAGTATACATAACTTTTTTTTAAGCAAATATACGTGAGGAAAAATAGGAGTTTCAAAAGGAATCCGTAAACAATTCTTCTGATAATTGTATCATACATCAACCAACTGGAAAAACTAAATTAAGCAGTATGTACAAAATTTTCAATATACATGTACCATATTCTGATCATTTTATTTAAAGTGATCATCGTATTGTTTATGCAAGGCCCCTCTACTAACCTAGTCAGACTGGTTGGTAATGTGGAATCGGTTAATTAAATGTTTTGCAATTCTAAAGTATAAGACATGACTCGAAATTAAATCACATCTGTGTAATTAATTGCACAAAAGATTTTCAATTTACTTAAGCTTTAACTGCTGTTTATGTTTGTCATAAGACAAAAAAAAAAACTGTGCCACATACACCAGTACTGTAAAGGTATTCTTTTTCAGAAGATAATATTGCAGAGGATCATGAACCTTCCTTTTTAAAAAATGTTGGATCAAAAACTGCAGAATTGCAAGATCTACACAAGTCTATAAAAACAGAAAAAAGGGAAGAAATCAAAGACATAGGTATGTTATCACCAAAACCCTTGAAATAATCTTAATCAAATTGGCTCAAGAATTGGGTGAAAAATAGATAAGGTATATCAATCTTTTTTTATATTTTAAACACAGTGTGTTTACATCTATTGACATGTATCCCAAACTCTATCGAGTAAAATGTTTATGAATTTTAAACAGATTTCGGGATGTAAATATAATTTAGAAGCAGTTAAGATTTTAAGAGTGTAAAATAATTTTAGATTATTTTATTTAAAAATTTTCCAAGACAAAGTGTATATACTTTGATACGAGTTGAGCACCTTCTTTTGTTAGATTACTGTCATCTTAAGGGCTATAGGTTTACTCTTGTTTATGTGATAAATTAACATTATTGAAAAGATGTGCGGAAACCGGTTTAACATGTTCCGTGTATGTTAGAAATGTGCCGAGCAAAATATAGAAAATTAAGCCTCTAAAAGAACTAAAGTTGTGAAAAGGTGAAATAGAGGAGTAAGCATCCCCTGGTATAAAGAATCGTATCTATGATCAAAAATATCATTAAGTTACTGATTTTAGCAAAGAAAGGAAACATATTTTAAATAATTGCATGAAGATCAGTTACACATTTTTATCAGATCCTGAAATCCATACTGAGAATCTTCTGCGACACATGAAAACTGAAGTGACAACAGTACGACACGCAAGAGGGATCATTGTTGGATGTACTGGAGCTGGAAAAACAACACTTTTATACAGACTTATGGGGAAAAGTCTTAAAGAAATCAAAGAAATTGAATCAACATTAGGTCTTCAAGTATATGAGCACATATTTACTGTGCAAGACATGTCGTTTCAAGGTAGGAACATTCTAAAAAGTCAAGTCCTGCATGATTTTACTTGTACATGTTTTTGAATGCTTAAGTTTCTAGAAATACAAATTGTGATCATCTTACTGCTGTATCTACAGTACTTGGCCATAAGTGAGTCATAATTTTATTTTTCCACTATATATTTCATTGAAAAACACATTTATTTAAAATATTATTACAGTCTCATTTGTTGTTTCTTTTTAATGTCTAAAACACCATAAAATGCAGAATTTCTTGTAGTTTCTTCACATTATTTCAAAAAAGTTTTATCTTTATGCATTACCGAGAAATCACAGGTCAAGTGCAAAACAAAAATTTTAAGACTTCAATTTGTTAAGAAATCATAGTTATTTGAGGTTTGAAAATTTTGTCTTGACAATATTTTATAATTTATTCTAAATGGTTTAAGAATCCTTTTGTTTATCATCTAAGATAAGAAAATTTGAATAATTCTGCATGTTTCAGTGAAAAAATCATAAAAATTGAGCTAAAATTGACTTCACAACAAGTTTTTATAAAAATAGGTTTTTCAATGAAATATATAGCGTAAAAATAAAATTATGACTCACTTATGGCCAGGTACTGTAGTAATCGTAATTAAACATGAAAAGAGGATCACATATGTTTATGCGATAAACCTGATATAGAAAAAGACACAAAGTCGGACAAATCTTTTTCATCTTCACTTTTTACTATTTTAGTACTTTGCTTTAAAAAGAACATAAATGATAATTTAACAATCACGTTTTATAAAAAAAAAAAAAAAAAAAAAAAAAAAAAAAAAAACTGATGATAACTTTTTAATCGTAAACTTTTCTATTCGATTTATCCAGCCATAAACCTTCATCACCTGCATAAAGGGTTTATATCTTCCAGTTGATTCAATACGCAAGAAGATATACCTTTGAGCAATTTTTAAAATGAGATAAGTTTCTTAAAGAAACTTGTTGCTGGAACAAGAATATTAGCAGCTTTGTTTAAAGTCAATTTCGTAATTTCTCTGGTCGATACAAAGATTTTGTCAGCAAAATAAAATTTATCATCAATTCAATTGTTAGGCCATCATATACACAATGAATTGTCGACAGATTTTTTTTTTACATTATTTTTCGATTATGAGAAGGAGCGGGTGTGACCGGTCAGCAGGGGATGTTCACTCCTCCTTGGCACCTGATCCATCCTCTCATGTTTTTTAAGGTCCGTGGTTGTGTCTTTGTCTCTATATTACATTTCAGAATTTTGAATATACAGATCATGATTTTTTTCTTATGAAATAAAAGTATATTTCATTCAATATGCTTTTATATAACTCATTTGTTGATACATTGTGTACTGGTATATAATATAAGTTTGGACTAATCTATGTCTTTTAGAAATGAATTATGGTTTGGGCTTTATTGGACCCTGTAATTTTAATGTTTTCAGAAGGTTACAAAATTGTAAAATATCTGTGTCCGATACAGGTGTTTTTTTCATTTTTAGGTCACCTGAGTAACTCATGATCAGGTGACCTATTGCTATCCGTTTTCGTCCGTCGTCGTGTGTCGTGTGTCGTGCGTCGTGCGTCGTGTGTTAACATTTGAAGATTTTCAGCTTCTTCTCTGAAACCACTTAACCAATTTTAACCAAATTTGGTATACAGCATCTATGGGTGAAGGGGAACAAAATTTGTGAATTTCATGGTCCCTGCCCCCCTGGGGCCTGGGGGGTGGGGCAAAAACCACTTAAATTATTGCAATCTTTAAAAATCTTCTTCTTTACTCCTGGACATCAAGCAGGCAAACTGTTATTATGAATGTAATGAACATTGAGTCCTCTACTTAAATTGTGAAATTCATGGCCCCAGGGTCAGGGGTTCTAGTGCTAGGGCGGGGCTATATAGATTATATAGTGAAAATGCATGATTTCTGTGAAAATCTTCTTCTCTGCTCCTAGGTATTAAATAAACTAACCAAGCACTTAGTTATGATGAGCAAGAGTGCCTCTTCCAAAATTGTGAATTTTATGACCCCAGGGTCAGGGGTTCTGGTGTTAGGGCGGGGCTCTATTGGTTATGTAGTGAAAATGCGTATTCTAAAATTCTTTGAAAATCTTCTTCTCTACTTCTGAGTATTAAATAAACTAATTAAGTACTTAGTTATGATGAGCAAGAGTGCCTCTTCCAAAATTGGGAATTTTGTGGCCCCAGGGTCAGGGGTTCTGGTGTTAGGGTGGGGCCCTATTGATTATATAGTGAAAATGCATTTATTCTTTGAAAATCTTCTTCTCTGCTCCTGGGTATTAAATAAACTAACCAAGCACTTAGTTATGATAAGCAAGAGTGCCTCTTCCAAAATTGTGAATTTTATGACCCCAGGGTCAGGGGTTCTGGTGTGGGGGCGGGGCTCTATTGGTTATGTAGTGAAAATGCATAAATTCTTTGAAAATCTTCTTCTCTACTTCTGGGTATTAAATAAACTAACTAAGCACATAGTTATGATGAGCAAGAGTGCCTCTTCCAAAATTGTGAATTTTATGACCACAGGGTCAGGGGTTCTGGTGTTAAGGCGGGGCTCAATTGGTTATATAGTGAAAGTGCATTTTTTCTTTGAAAATCTTCTTCTCTACTTCTGGGTATTAAATAAACTAACTAAGTACTTAGTTATGATAAGCAAGAGTGCCTCTTCCAAAATTGTGAATTTTGTGGCCCCAGGGTCAGGGGTTCTGATGTTAGGGTGGGGCCCTATTGATTATATAGTGAAAATGCATTTATTCTTTGAAAATCTTCTTCTCTGCTCCTGGGTATTAAATAAACTAACCAAGCACTTAGTTATGATAAACAAGAGTGCCTCTTCCAGAATTGTGAATTTTATGACCCCAGGGTCAGGGGTTCTGGTGTTAGGGCGGGGCTCTATTGGTTATGTAGTGAAAATGCATAAATTCTTTGAAAATCTTCTTCTCTACTTCTGGGTATTAAATAAACTAACTAAGCACATAGTTATGATGAGCAAGAGTGCCTTTTTCAAAATTGTGAATTTTATGACCCCAGGGTCAGGGGTTCTGGTGTTAGGGCGGGGCTCTATTGGTTATATAGTGAAAGTGCATTTTTTCTTTGAAAATCTTTTTCTCTACTTCTGAGTATTAAATAAACTAACTAAGTACTTAGTTATGATAAGCAAGAGTGCCTCTTCCAAAATTGGGAATTTTGTGGCCCCAGGGTCAGGGGTTCTGGTGTTAGGGTGGGGCCCTATTGATTATATAGTGAAAATGCATTTATTCTTTGAAAATCTTCTTCTCTGCTCCCGGGTATTAAATAAACTAACCTAGCACATAGTTATGATGAGTGCCTCTTTCAAAATTGTGAATTTTATGACCCCAGGGTCAGGGGTTTTGGTTTTAGGGCGGGGCTCTATTGATCATATAGTGAAAATGCATAAATTCTTTGAAAGTCTTCTCTGCTTCTGGGTATTAGATAAACTATGTAATTAAATAACTATGTTGATCAAGAGTGCCTCTTTCAAAATTGTGAATTTTATGACCCCAGGGTCAGGGGTTCTGGTGTTAGGGCTGGGCTCTATTGATTATATAGTGAAAATGCATTTATTCTTTGAAATTCTTTCCTTTGCTTCTGTGTTTATGCCTATGATCCAAATATATATTCATAACGAAGAAAGGTGCACCTTGCAAAATTGTTATTTTTTATGCCCCCACCCTTCCCTGGGTCGGGGTGAGGGGGGGGGGGGTACAAAGTCTAAAATTAATTAATGCTTTGAAATTTGCTCTTTGGTATTAATCAACCATTTTATGATAAAATTTGCAAAATTTTGAAATATGTGGCCCCAGGATCAGTGGTTCCTTTGGGATGAGGTGTAGTACAACTGGTTATAAAGTGGAAGTGCATTTTCTCTTAATTGTACTCTGATCTACCTCTGGGTATTAAGTAAATAGAGTTAGCATGCTAAGTCTAAATTATTATATATGCTGCAATGGTACCTCTTTCAAAATTGTGAATTGTGAATTCCATAGCCTCTGGTTTATAACATGAACCAAATTTAATTGTTTGAAAGTTGTTGCACAATACTCAGGTGACCTATAAGGCCCGTGGGCCTCTTGTTTAGAAATTTACGTCTTTTTCTTCTTAGAAAAAGTACAGAAAATGCACAAATGTATGATATTATAATGAAACTGCTATTAGATTGTTGTGGAAAGAAATACATGAATTAGATTTGTTATAAGCTTGAACAATCAAAACTTGATCATTTTTTTAGGTCACCTGAGTAAACTCAGGTGACCTATTGCTATCTGTTTTCGTCTGTCGTCGTCCGTCGTGCGTCGTTCGTCATGCGTTAACATTTGAACATTTTCAGCTTCTCTGCAACCACTGAACCAATTTCAACCAAATTTGAGACAAAGCATCTATGGATGAAGGGAAACAAAAATTGTGAATTTCATGATCCCTGCCCCCCTGGGGCTTGAGGGGTGGGGCCAAAACCACTAAAAATTGTGAATTTCATGATCCCTGCCCCCATGGGGCTTGAGGGGTGGGGCCAAAACCACTAAAATTTGTGCAATCTTTAAAAATCTTCTTCTTTACTCCTGGACATCAAGCAGTCAAACTGTTTGCATGATTGTAATCAGCAATAAGTCCTCTACAGAAATTGTGAAATTCATGGCCCTGGGGTCGGGGGTTCTAGTGCTAGGGCGGGGCTAAATAAGTAGGTAGTGAAAATGCATTATTTCTTTGAAAATCTTCTTCTCTGCTCCTGGGAATTAAATAAACCAACTAAGTACATAGTTATTATGAGCAAGAGTGCCTCTACCAAAATTGTGAATTTTATGGCCCCAGGGTCAGGGGTTATGGTGTTAGGGCGGGGCTCTATTGATTATATAGTGAAAATACATGAATTCTGTGAAAATCTTCTTCTCTGCTCCTGGGTATTAAATAAACTAACTAAGTGCATAGTTATGATAAGCAAGAGTGCCTCTACCAAATTTGTGAATTTTATGGCCCCAGGGTCAGGGATTCCTTTTTAGGGTGGGGCTCTAACGATTATATAGTGAAATGCATGAATTCTTTGAACATCTTATCCTATGCTCCTGGTTAATATGCTAATGATCTAATTATATATTTAAGGTCAGGATTTATTTTATTTTCAGTTTTACAAACCCTCCGCTCAAGGTTTTGAATTTTCAGAAAAAAATCTTTCTGATGTCAAATTTGAGTCGGGATCGAGATTTCAAATTTACGAACTCTCACTTCCGGTTTTACAATGAAACGGCAGGTAAATAAAGCTAGATCTGAGAAGATAGCTTGGTATAGTGTAAAATAATTTAATAATTCATCGATAAGAGTGCCATTCAAAATGTTTCACCTGTTGAAAGGACAAAAAAAATGCTGACGACTTTGTTGCACAATGACATGCTGGTGAGATAATTATGTATTCGTTTCAAAAGTAACTGTAAATTATTTTCCTCCCCCAGATTTTAAACTGCCCGTGGTAGCTATTACATATTGCCAGGGACATTGTTTAGGTCTCTGTTATAGCTTACAGTCTAAGCATCATTCTTCAGAAAAGGTTTGCTTATACATCAGATGTAATGAATAAAACTATGGGAGAATTGAAGTGCATTTGAGGAAGAAATAAACAATAACCTGAAGAAATAAAAAAAAAATTCAACAATTAAAAGGCAAGAATATACAAATATATACAGGCATGTTGTATCATTTATATCAGCCAGAAAAATTATTTTACATTTAATTGAAAAAATGTTGACCCTACTCCCCAATATTCCCTGTCTGTTTTATGATAGGAATTATAATTTTAGGCATCAAGTAAATTTTAGAACGATGTCTACACATTCATATTAAAGATAATTTCAGGGTTGCTGGGTCAGGGGTACCAGGGGGGTACTTTGACTAAAAATAAATGCTTTGAATTCTGTCCTTTGATAAGCAATGGTGCCTCTTTCAAAATTTGTGAATTTCATGGCTTTTGGATTAAAACAGGAACCAAATACAATCGCTGGAAAGTTGTTACATGATACTCAGGTGACCTATAAGGCCCGTGGGCCTCTTGTTATTAATTATAATAATCACTGATGTTCCCTAGCTATAACCATGATAACTAGCGATGTAATGCATTACACAAAGCATAAAGCAAGCTTTGATATCACAGGCGATGCTTGCTTGATTTTTTTTTTTTTTGTTAAACGTCCCTCTCAAGAAATCTTCACTCATACAGCTATACTCGGCACTCGGGGACAATAAGTAGTGAGACTTTTTTTACATGCCAGCACCTACTGATATTCGTGTAGTTTTGTTGCATTCATTTTTAGGTCAACTGAGTAAACTCAGGTAACCAACTGCTATCCGTTTTCGTCCGTCGTCGTCCGTCGTGTGTTAACATTTGAACATTATCAGCTTCTTCTCTGCAACCACTGAACCAATTTCAACCAAGTTTGGCACAAAGCATCTATGGGTGAAGGGGAACAAAAATTGTGAATTTCATGATCCCTGCCCCCATGGGGCCTGAGGGGTGGGGCCAAAACCACTAAAATTAATGCAATCTTTAAAAATCTTCTTCTTTACTCCTGGACATCAAGCAGTCAAACTATTTGCATGATTGTAATCAGCATTGAGTCCTCTACAAAAATTGTGAAATTCATGGCCCTGGGGTCAGGGGTTCTAGTGCTAGGGCGGGGCTAAATAAGTATATAGTGAAAATGCATTATTTCTTTGAAAATCTTCTTCTCTGCTCCTGGGTATTGAATAAACCAACTAAGTACATAGATATGATAAGCAAGAATGCCTTTACCAAAATTGTGAATTTTATGGCCCCAGGGTCAGGGGTTATAGTGTTAGGGTGGGGCTCTATTGATTATATAGTGAAAATTAATGCATTATTTCTTTGAAAATCTTCTCCTCTGCCCCTGGGTATTAAATAAACCAACTAAGTACATAGTTATGATGAGCAAGAGTGCCTCTACAAAAATTGTGAAATTCATGGCCCTGGGGTCAGGGGCTCTAGTGCTAGGGCGGGGCTAAATAAGTATATAGTGAAAATGCATTATTTCTTTGAAAATCTTCTCCTCTGCCCCTGGGTATGAATAAACCAACTAAGTACATAGTTATGATGAGCAAGAGTGCCTCTATCAAAATTGTGAATTTTATGGCACCAGGGTCAGGGGTTCTGGTGTTAGGGTGGGGCTCTATTGATTATATAGTAAAAATACATGATTTCTTTGAAAATCTTCTCTTCTGCCCCTGGGTATTAAATAAACCAACTAAGTACATAGTTATGATGAGCAAGAGTGCCTCTACCAAAATTGTGAATTTTATGGCCCCAGGGTCAGGGGTTTTGGTGTTAGGGTGGGGCTCTATTGATTATATAGTAAAAATACATGATTTCTTTGAAAATCTTTTTCTCTGCCCCTGGCTTTTAAATAAACCAAGTAATTAAAATAGTTATGATGAGCAAGAGTGCCTCTACCAAAATTGTGAATTCTATGGCCCCA
>PRKT01002031.1:25343-36967 GCA_003671525.1 Saccostrea glomerata | reverse complement strand
CAACACGAAGTTATCAAAAGAATAACTCTAATAACATTTGGAAAATTTTATTTCTCAGAATTACTTTGGTTTTCAGCAAGGGAAGATCTTGAAGGCTGGATAAAAGAAAAGAGGAGAAATATCTTAACACCATTTTTGGAAGGCACACAGCGAGCGTCGGAGATGGAACCAATTCTTGAAATTAGTGATGAACAGTGGATTGAATTTCAGAGGAAAATGGGAATTTCACTTCAACAAGAATGTGAAAAAAATGATTAAATAAGAAAAATGATATATTAGATATCCTGAACATTACTTTAATACCGGTATAGTGTAGATTTATCATTTATTTGCTTTTAAACATTTTTGAAGTGTGAGACAAGCTAGCTTGTGTAAATTATTCCATAGAAAACAACTTTTATTAATTTAGATGTAGTATTGCATGTTCCCGTGACAAAGAAAATATGACGCTTTCAAATGTTTTTTTTTTCCTGATTGTATTTGATTATTTTTTTATTACTTGTACAGCAATGAAATTTATTAAGGAAATATTTTTTACTTCTTAAGATCTTTTTTTCAGTTGGAATCCTGATGTTTTGATTCGTAATGAATGCACATATTGCACTCTTAATAAAATATCCATCAATCATAAATTATTAATACTTCTCTTGATCTTAATGTTTTCTTGTAAAAAGAGAAAATAAACAATTTTTCTCGTAAATTAAGAGCTTAGAGCAAACTCATGATCAGGAAAATCATTAACATACAAGTGCATCTCTTCGAAATAGCCTTTAAAAATATTCTGGGATTTAAAAAAAAAGAATATCGCTAATCAACAGTGGTATAGTATGTTAGCATCTTCATTTAGATGTTTTTTTTACTGCCCATTACAAAAATGAAATTGCAAGAAATTGTCACATCCCATTCTGTTCATCATCACGTCATATTTTATTACGTAAACTTTTCTGTGGTTTTGATAGTACGTAACCTGAATTTTAGCATATAGATGATATTAATGTTTATTGACATATTTTACACACAAAAAAAAATTCCTTCAAATTTATTTTGTAGGCTAATTTTTTTTATATAATTATGTTAAATATAGTATGTATAGGACATTTTGCAGAGCTCTTAGAAATTCCGATCTTTTTAGATATTTTCTATTTACATTGATACCTTACAGATAATGTTTTATTTCTATCTTTCCAATTTCACGAAAGTTATTGCCCTTAGTTTAAAATGTATCAGATAAAGAATGAATTTCGATCTGCAATTTCAATCCGATGTTTTCCCGACGTCCGTGTCAAATTGTACTCGCCCATTTCATTGTCTATCACTGAATGTTTTGATTGTAACAGAAAGAAATGACGTAAGCTGTATATTTCCAATTTTACAAGTCAATGTTCCGCGGTCTTAAAAGACCATACACCATAAGTACATACGACAGTTTACACCCGCTGTAAACCCTATGAATTAATCAAATATGCAACGCATAATTGAATCATGTAAAAATTGATCGATTGATTGATTTTTTATTTTGCTTTTTCAGGTAAGTAAAAAAAAATTTCTCTGGCTGCCCCCTTTCAAAAACGATGCTTCGCCACTGATTCGGGAATTTTTCCCTCATTTAGAAACCAATCAAAATACGAATTTAAAATTCTTCGATATAAATTTTTCATAGTTATCGAAGGACTATACATTTTTAGATGATTTGATATAAAAAAAAAAATTTTCATTCTTTAAACCACTCCCTTAGAAAGGTCCGCCTTTAAATGTCAAAAGTCCGCTGTTCGATGTACGCTATTCCGCATATGTCCAATATTTGGAAAGAAATATTGAAAGGGGCTTGGTTTATTTTTGTTTGTAAGAATTTTAATGAAGTTTAAGAATTAACGTAGTATATCGAAATAATCTTGGTTTACTTGAATGTTTAAAGTAATGTGACTCTAAGCATTCTGTTGCATAAAAATTAGTTATTTGATATAAAGTGTTGACAGCATAACCTAACTGCTTACAAGATCAAGCAAAGCATGCAACTTATAAGTATTGATATTATTATACATAAATTAGAGTTTGTTTTGAGCGAAACAAAATATTGGATATAAATGAAAAAATGTATGAAATTTTGGATTAATTTAAAATGATCAAACGTAAAATGGACATTCAATCTTTTTAAAAAAAAAATAAAAAAATTAAGGAAAACAAAAAAGTTTATTTGTTGAGATATTGAATTTACAGATCAAGATGATGAATGTAAAAATGTAAGATTTTTTTCTATGTTAAGTACTGTGAAGAATGGGGGACATTCATCTCAAGGCGGTGCCTCATCTCCTCCATGGCCTATTATAGGAGTGGCAGTGGGGATATTTATCCTTGTTATTTTGCTAGTTATTGTGTGTTACAGAAAGAGAAGATCACGTGAGCAAGAGTTTGATTACTATCTATGATAATATATGAACGAAGCTTTGAATAAAAATTGTTAAGTGCGTCAATATATGAAGGCATGCAGAAATTAGTAATCATTTTACGTTACATTCAGTGATATATTAGGGAATCTAATAATTTCCTTACTCTAAACAGAGTTTTCCACATCAATAATGATTTTTAATCCTTCACAATTACACAGTTATGGTTCTCGCACAGTAGAGTTTGTTTCAAAGGAAGAACATCAGAATTTAATTAATCTAAGATTAATGTAAAAAAAAATAATTTCAGAGAAAACCCCGAACAGAGATGAAGAGATTCCTTTATTAGCCATGCAGAGGTATAATATTAAATAGTCGGTACACATACATTCTAATGAAACTTAAAAAAATTATACAATTGTCGAACACTTCAATAACATTTTATCAATATTATATTTGTCTAGAAACACCATTTTACAAAATATACCTTCCACGAGGCATAAAGTTTTCTCAAAGATGGTGGAAAAATTCTGTGTTTGATAGGAAAATGGGGTTCAGGGAAATCGAAAACAGTTAAACAAGTTTTTAAGTCCCGTACTGGAAGGACACTAATTGTAATAGAGGACATATTAAAGTATGATATGAATACTTGTAAAGATTCTGTCATCGTGGACGAACCATTACCAAGAGAGGACATTCCTGATGTAGAAAAAATAAACCGTGTAGAAAAAATTATTGCATTATGCAAACAAATACAAGAAACAGATAAAAAATTTGTAGTTATTACTTTAACCGAGGAGGCATGGAAAATAATTGAAGAAGAAATAAAGAACTGTGAATTTGATATAAAAGAATATCGCTGTATTGATCTAAACTGGAACAGTTTATCAAAAGGGGATAGGATTCATATCCTTCACACCATTTTTCAGTTTTACAATCCAGACAAACCATTCTCTAAAGTAGAACATATTGATTCAAACTTTAATCCTATTAATGTTGGATTTTCGGTAATCTGCACACTGTTTTCTAAATGTTGGGATTTTCAGAAAACAGGAAAACTATTTTTTAGTAGGCCTTTGCGTTATCTGAGTTCATATGTTGAAAAAATGTGTAAAAATTCAAATGTGAATGATAAACTTCTGGTACTTGTATATATGAGTTTAAATAATATGAAAATAGACGTGAACAAATCAAACGAGAAACTTTGGGAAATATTCAGATCATGCGGTTTTAATACTGACAATGTGGATCTTACATCAACCATACCAATGGAATTCATCCTGGAAGAAGAATTGTCAGTCTATGTCTTACAACACGAAATTATCAAAAGAATAACTTTAATAACGTTTGGAAAATATTTTTTCAGAATTACTTAGGTTTTCATCGAGGGAAGATCTGGATGGCTGGATAAAACACAAGACGAGAGGATTCATAATCAAAGAATTAATTGAGGACGGTAAAAAGCAAGCCTCCGATACACAGCCATTTCTTGAAATTGATGATCAATGGATTAAATATCAGGGAAAATGGGAATGACACTTAACGAAAATGTAAGAAGTGAAAAAATAGCAAGAATGACACTGACGACATAAACATTAACTAAAATGGAAGATTGATTTTTCATTTTCTGTTAAGCAATACAGAGCTGTAAATATGGTCATCGAGATTTAATCTGTAGTACTGATGTGTCCCTGTAACAAGAAATATATAAATGAATGATTATTTAAAGTGTTAAATATTCCTCTTTTATTTACCTTTCGTCATATTATTTATACATCTATTAAATATTTTGGGAAATGTTATCTTATGCTTGTGTTTGGCTAGGAGAATTCATAGTTGTCGTTTTTATTCCGACGGGATCTTGTACATGTAAGTGGAAAAACAAATTGCAGTTACATTTTTGTAATTCCCAAACAATTATTCATGTATATGAAAATTAATAATAATATTGTTTTTAATTCAAAGCTTATTCCAATATTTACGGATATATTACCATTTGTTTTATTTAGTGTACATAGCATATATACTCATAAAAAAGAAACGCGTAGTAGTAAAATTATTTTTTTCCTCCTAATTTTGAAAAATCAGAAAAATATTCACAGAATTAGAAAAGGAACCTTGTTGAAAAAAATGATCTTGTATTGTTTGGCAGGAATTGCCATACATACTGAAATTCCTTCACTTCGTTTAATACGACATCATGTCTCCTGCGAGATTGGAAATATTCTTATACCGCCAGGGGTAAAAGTTATTTAAAAGCACGGGTTTTCACATTTTTTTTTTTATCATTATCATCCTAGCAAACGAACACAGTTATGAAGAATTATCAAAAATAGCAAACTGCATCTAAATAAATCTAACCGCAGCAATGCCAATGGACGTATGGAAAACAATATATCTCAAACAGAGGTTGCAAATGCTCTTAATATTTCACACAACACCATATCTTGACAACCTAGTGATAGATATCATAGGCAATGAACCACACGTGATTGCTCATGGTCGGTTCGACCAAGGGTGACATCATGTAAATCAGGACTGCTACATATTCATACGCCATTTGAGAGATAGATTAGCTACACAATGCTAGAAGAAGTACGTTGACCCCCACTTTTTTGGTTTTTATTTTTCATTAAGCTTAGTGTGTATATTTTAAAAATATACTTGATAAAAATTTCTCGATACTTTTGATCCAAGATCCAACCTCCTCAAGTAAGCAATTTATTTTATAAAAAAAATTTTTTTTTTTAAGCAAATATCATCCGCAAATGCTGTTAATCTAGAAAAAGAATACGGTATGGCACAATTGTTACGAAAATATGTTTAAACGAGCTGAAGAGAAATACATTGCATTACAAGTAACACCTTTTAAAAGAGATTGTTGGACTAATGCCATCAATATCAATCATAGAACCTACAAGCATGATAAGTTACAGTGTATAGACGTTTACATTAGGAGGAGGGGGGATATTGAGATGGTATTGAGGGTGTTTTAAAATAAATTTTGTTCTGTTATCCGTTTGTTGTATGGAGACGCCACCACTTGCCGGTGGAGAACTATAAATGTTTTGCACTTAGGTTCAATTAAAAGTAATCTTTTTCGTGCTGTGCTAACACCTACTGCGACTCGTGATCAACCTAAACAGTCTCATTCGAAAGACCGATCTCCACTTCCCGCAGTGAAATCAAACCCAACATGTAAGATCAAATTCTCATTCCGCAACTCTAAAATTAGTTTTAGAGGATGAAGTTAATGAGAGAAATAAACGAATGTAATTAATTGATGCTGGAAAGCCGTGTCTATGTAAAGATTACATTTATTAGATTCAACTACAAAGGCTGAAACATATCGAGATAACGAACAGTATTCAAAATCAAAAGTCCATAAAACAAAACAATATAGGACCAGATTAAACAAGGACCTCCAAAACATTAGAGGTGGGATCAGGTGCCTTGGAGGAGTAAGCATTCCCTACCGACTAGTCACATCCGCTGTGTGCTCCTTGTCATGATCCCAAAATAACGGTAAATTTGTCGTCAATTGAGTATACATATTATGGACTAACAATAAGTATGAAAAACGTATCGAATCAACTGAGATACATAAACTCTGTATGCAGGTGAAGAAGGTATATTGTTGCATAAGTAAGAGAAGTTGACAATAGAAAAGTTAAGTCATCGCCTGTATCATAGAACTTGGTTTTTAGATTACCATTGACGTCTTTATCAAGTTAAATATCCAAATGTAAAGCGGATGTGTCAGACTCTGCGGTATCTTTTTATCTCAAGCTCACCAGGATATATCATATCGACATAAGAATCGAAATTTCAATTGTTAATTGACAGTAAGTAGTCGATTTATCTAAATGTCTAGTTGAAGGTCACAGGAAGTGTTTTCTTCTTTTCACGCATAAGATTCTGCATAAATTCTGCTTCGTGTGAATATAAAAATAAGTCTGCTAATAACGGCATTTTGACTTTTGACTTACATCTGCTCCATCATTCAGTTGTAGAAAAGTGAGATGCAGAGGGAAATATACAAATCTGCAGTGTATGGGTATTTGCAAATGTAAAATCCTGAGCAAAGCAGAATATAAAACAATAGACAAAAAAATAAGAGAAAATTCGAATTAAGTGTAATAAATTAAGTGTAATAAATATTCCGAGTTTAACTAATAATGTTAGCATTCTATTATCATTTTATTCTTCTATTACACTCAGTGAGATATTCGCTCATTAGTTCTCCTTTTTGAATGATATTAAGAGAAAATTAGAAAAATTGGATTTCTGCCATTTTGAATCGCCATTATGACCTCTTTTACGCCATTTTCATGAAGGCCAGCATATTTTTTCGGATTCAGCATACTCGAAATAGGTCAAAAAACTATGCTGGACCAAATAATGATTATTTGCCGTTAGAAGTATTCTATAAATCGGACCAGACTAGTAGGTGATGAAGGTATCTTGCTGCATAAGTAAGGGAAGTTGAAGATAGAAAAGTGAAAATCATCACGTTTATCATATAGCTTGCTTGTTAGATTACCATTAACGTCTTTTCAAGTAAAATATCCAAGTATGAAACATATGTGTCAGACTCTGTGGTATCTTTTATCTCAAGCTTATTGGGATATATCGTACCGACGTAGGGATGGAAATTACCATTGTCAGTTGACCATACGTCGTCGATATATCTAAAAGTCGAGTTGAAGACCACAGTTGCTACCAATTTTTGTAAAAATGGGCCAATTGAAATGAAACTTTAACATTATCTTTCTTATCAACTGTTCCTTCGCCATGCGCTAGGCTTTTTGATTGATTGTATATTGTTTAACGTCTCTCTCGAGAATTTTTCACTCATATGGAGACGTCAACATATGCCGGTGAAGGGCTTCATATTTTGACCTTTACTCGGCACTCAGTGCTCTTTGTTTTTGCTCTTTGAGGGATCTTTATCGTGACAACTCCTGCCATTGACACGGGGCCTCGGTTTTTAAGGTCTCATCCGAAGGACCCGCAACTTTCACTTCAAGTGCACTTCGCATGGCGAAGAAACAGTTGCTACCAATTTTAACGACTAGGTCAGTCTCGGCCGGGATTCGTACTCACGACCTCCCGATCACGGAGCGAGCGCTCTATCGACTGAGCTACCATGAACGGCTAGGCTTTTTTAAGTGAAAGTTACGGGTCTTTCGGATGAGACCTTAAATTCGATGAGGCCCCGTGTCAGCGACAGACGTTGGCACAATAAAGATCCCTCACTGCTCAATGGCCTTGAGTGCCGAGTAAAGGTCAAAATTTAAAGCCGTTCAACGGCATACGATGACGTCTCCATATGAGTAAAAATTCTCGAGAAGGACGTTAAACAATATACAATCAATCAATCAAATAACTATCACAAGAAGAAGGTATGGTTTCCACACAAATTTTGCCCTGTGATTTTCTAAAAAAAAATGAAACTGGTATAAAAGTTGAAAACTAATGTTTTTTTAATAATTGAAATTCAATGCAGAAAAATCATACAAATCATTTTTCTCACATGTGTTTTTAAATGCTAATTATGACGTCATAAAAATGTGCATTTTCCCGTAAGACATCAATTTTCAATGGAATTTTCTTTCAGATAACATTGTCCACAGGCATCGCCCACAAAGATCTTGAGATATGTGATTTGTTATTGAATTTTGCACAAAATATCAAAAAAAAAATAACGTGGGCGACGGCTGTGGACACTGTTTTCAAAGGAAAATCACCCTTGAAATGTGCTATTTTGAGGCTTTTTCTGTTGAAAATAGAGAAATGCTTCACATTAATGACGTCATATTTCAAGAATGGTAAACCTTCATGCCATATTCTTTCCTGATTTATCATAGTGATTTATTTAACTAATATTTAAGCCAGTTTCAAAACTTTTTGATGTCATAACATTTTTAGGGCACAATAAAGCTAAAACCATACCTTCTTCTTTCAATTCCTATGTCTATACAATATATCCTGGGAACTCGAGATAAAAAATACCACAGATTCTGGCACATCTGTTTAATACATGTGTTATGGATTGGGCCGTGAATATTGGCCTGGGTAGCTCAGTCGGTAGAGTATCTGTATAATGATACAGGTGTCCCGGGTTCGATTCACGGTCCAGCCAAACATTTTTTCCTTTCCTGTTTCAGATTTGGTGCCGTTGACCCCCGGGACTTGCAGGTGAAAATCCTGTCGAGGGCTAATAAGAACTTGGGTTGTGTCCTTGAGGACGAAGACATTTTAAGGAGGGGGGAATGTAATGGTTTGGGCTTGCATATTGACTTAGGTAGCTTAATAGGTAGAGCACCTGACTAGAGATACAGGGGTCCCGGGTTCGATTCCCGGACCAGCCATACATTTTCCCTTTCCTGTTACACATGGATATTTTACTTGAAGAGACATTAAACTTTTCTATCGTCAGCTTCCCTTACTTATGCAGCAATATACATTCACTTTCATTACCTGACTAGTTTATATTTCTCAGTTGATTCGATATGCAAGATCATGCTTTTCTTATGAAAAATTCTAAAACGAGGTAAATTATTGAAGAATATCAGCAGTCTCCTTTAAAGTCATCATTTTATAAGTTCCATGATACGATGACCTTGTCAGCATATACAATTTATCATTGAGTCGGGTGCTGACTGACGTTTTTTATGTTAAATTAAGTCCATTGTTTCTTTACCGATTTGAATACGGATTTTCCCGTGTTTTCCCGATCATGACAAGGAGCACACGGCAGGTGTGACTGGTAGGTAGGGGAGGGGACGCTCACTCTTCTATGGCATTTGATCAAACCTCTGATGTTTCGGAGTTCCGTGTTTGATCTGCTCTTGTTTTGCATTGTTTTATGGACTTTTGATCTTGAATTCTGTTCATTATTTCCATATGTTTCATTCCAGAGTCTGACAAGGAGACCACGGCGGGTGTGAATGGTCGGCAGGCGATACTGACTCCTCCAAGACACCCGATCTCACCTCTTATGTTTTGGAAGTCCATGAGTGCTCTTCCCCTATTTTTTAGTGTTTTTATGGAATTTTGACCTTGAATACTATTCGTTATCTCCAGATGTTTCATCACAAAAAATGTTTTATCAGGTGACAATTGCATATGATCCCAGGTATTTTACCGGTAAGGTTATTGTACTCTTGGAATATTTGGTAGTTTTCGTAGATTAAGTTAAGAATTATGAATTTAATATAGAGTATCAATGCGTTCTTAACGACATTGTTTCGACCATTGAATTTTCGAACATCAATGTGTCTCTAAATTAAATGAACTATAAAATGATAGAAAGCAATACTTATCAATCATTTTCTAAATAAATCGGATTTTAAATACCAAAGAATTTTTTTTTTCTACAGAACAAAGCCCGACCCAAAACTAGATGATCGCTCCTCTTGTTATCAAGAATCCTTGATCCACCACTACAACCAAGATCTCTTGGACTGGTTCATTTTTCGATTTTTATTTTTTTCCTACAAGTCAACATTAATTAAAATAAAAGAATGGAAAGCATAAATTTGTTTTTGTGGACCCAATCTTCACTGCACTCTACGTATAACTACATGTAAATTAAGCGTAACACAAGTATTTGTGTGGTAGAATAAACAGCTACTTGACAAGAAAAGAATAAACTTTAATCGGCTATGTATATTAATATTTCAGATGAATCCATGTACTGTAAAGATTTTATTAATCTGATATAAAGTCGGTGAAAACTCTCTTTTCGTGTATTTTTTCCATTGAGTGATCAAAATCAATTGTTCTTTATCATAACTTTATTGTTTTTGAATATTTGAAAAAAGAGGTATTACTCCCAATAAAATTAGTTAGTTAATTTCGAAACATCCACCTTAACGCTTAACAATTTTCTTAAAGTTCAAATAAAGAGATTTTACCTGTGTATAAAGGGTTCTCAAAATAAATATGAATATCATGTGAACATTAAACATCTAGATGACGGAGATTACCTTGCTTGCTAAAAATATTCAATAGGAAAAACTTATAGGAAGCCATGTTTTTAAAAATTGAATCGTGCCCAGGCAATAGAAATGATTGGGAAAAGCAAGAGCGGCATTTGAATTGTTCTCAAACAGGTGAAACCTATCGATATCATTGTCTTCTTGATGAAAATGGAGATTTAGGAGAATTATGTGTCACAGGAACGCGTGCTTGGGTTCAAATAAGTAAGAGAACTAAAACGAAAGTATACTCGTTTTAATACAGTTCCATTTTTTCTAAAATTTTGCATTTTTTTTTCAAATAAATGACAAGTTCTTTAGACTAAACATGTCTTCTGTTTTGACTTTTGGAAACAAATAGAGCTGTTATGTTGCTTAGACCTGCCAGAAAAATGTTAACATAAAAGCTTTTCTTGAAAAGTTTTAGAAAAAAAATGGAACTGAATCAAAACAAGATAATAAATGACGAAAGATGAAATCCATTTATATAAAACAATTACAAAAGAATTTGGCTGGGAGACATATCAGAATCGTGGAAAGTTTGACCAGAAATGCAGTTCAATAATTGATTACAAAACAGTGGTCTCCCAGCCACAATATTGTTACAACACATATCTTTGTGATAATGCGGTAAAATAAATCATACGAAAACTTATTTAATTGCTACATTTGAATGGCCTTGAAATGCATTCCAGCGCTGAAGGAATAGTTCTATTGACTTTAACACTGTTCTTGCAATACTTAATGCTTGCAAATATATTATTCAATCCCAGAGCCGTTGCGCAGTGGTTAATACGTCTGTTTTAGAGTCGGGAATAAGAAATTGATCCTTTCATCGCAGGTTCGAGTCCAAATGTGGGACTTGGACAACCGGTCCTTTGGATGAGACCGTATATGCCGAGATTGTGATTAAATCTTTCCAAATTGAAACAGTTTCAGTTTGCTATCCCAACTAGAACACCTTAGTTTGGCTCAATATTAGAGATAGAACTCTGATTAATAATTTTTGGTTTTAAACAAGTTATATATATACATATATACTCTCACGAGCCTTCGAATATATCTCGTATGCCGGTCTTGTGAAAGACAATCAAGACACCCGTTAATTTTCCTATTATTCAGGAACCTGATCGTGGCTGAAGAGTATAAGATTGTCTGAAAAGGAACTTTTATTGCAAACAAATTTCCTAAAGAAACTTGGCTTCAGAGTATGATAGCCACACAAAAGTCAGCTCTTCGAAGGGGGGGGGGGGGG
>PRKT01002031.1:13097-25155 GCA_003671525.1 Saccostrea glomerata | reverse complement strand
AGGGGTATTCTTCTTTATTGTAGAACTTTTCCCTAACAACCATTAATTTTCCCCAAACTGAATCATGCCCTGCATATTATAATATATGATTTTACTTCTAGACTATCATAAAAATAAATATTTTCAATTGATATCAAACATATAAATATTTCAATTTTTGTGAAACATACATGTACTATAATTTCAATCTGACAATATCGATGTTTTGGGATGTAGAAAGGGTCCGGGTATACAAGAAATTAACATATACTTCTGCACCAAATAAAATATAATACACTGAACAACAACAGATTCTAAAATGTCGAACATTTAAAAAAGACCCTATATTAATTTAGCTATAAGATATTTTATTTTAATAAGAATGATCATTATGACATTACTTTCGAAATGTTGAATGCTACAAAGTAAATAAATATGTATATTAGAGAGAGAGAGAGAGAGAGAGAGAGAGAGAGATAGAGAGAGCGAGCAAACTTTTACATGATAGAGACAATGAAATATTTGGAAAAAATATTTTTATTTCATTTTTTAAGATTACTGTCCTGAGTACAATCAAGTGGCCAAAGCTCTCAATACAGTTCGTTGCAATAATACAGTTGGCTGTCCAAGTCGACCATTTTATTCCAATGAGGTGTATGAATGTAAGTATAGAGAAATGCGTCATAAACTTGAAGTATATTTTAGTACAACGTACAATGTATGTAATTAATATAAAATAGAACCTATTCAGACATTTTTTTTTAAAATAAGCATCTAAGTGAAAGTGGAAGAAAAGGACATTTAAAATTTAACCTTTTCCGATGTTTACTCATGTGCTGTATCTGCACATGTCTTATAGCTCTTTACATCCCATTTTATAGTTGCCCTTTATATATCTGATGGAAAGCAGGCTATCAATTTGTCTGTCTACCCATTCTATTTTACTTGTTTTTTTAATATATGTTTCTTCCAATGCCAAGCTCAAAAATCAATTAAAAGAACTCGTATTAAAAACAGGGCAACATAGCGCTCTAAAAAAACAGAGCTAGGTCCAGGCATCGTAAAGGTGTCAGAGTCACTCTGACGACTGGTCGTATCCGACATGACCCATTTGTCATGAACAGATAAAAGGAGTATTCCGTAGAGAATTTATTCTAGAATAATGGCTCAGCAATGTGTGCGAATGTAAGTCTCTATTTGACCGAGCGTTAAGTTGCATTTGTTAACAGGTTCAATGTATTGACCAAAGCATTTACGAAATGTTAATTTACATAAGACTATTGATAACACTGAACCTTATTCGTCAATTATTGCCTCTTTTCCAAAATTGTTCCAAAGATTAACATCTTTATTTTTCTTTACAACCAATTGTTAAATGAAACTGTATGCCATCTCCATGTGACAAAGGTATATAACTACATAATTAGGGAAATGAAAAATTGAAGACATCAAATTTATCATACGTTTTGTTGTTAGTTTGCATTTAATGTAGTTTTCTTTTTCACCGATATCTTTACAACCGCACTGTATCGTTTCTTAATGCTTATTTGCAAAACAGGAAAAAAAAAAGGTTCTGAGAGTATTGCAAACGCAATACTTGTCCCTTCCGGTTTTTCCTTTTCTACACAACAAGATTGCAACTTCTAAATATTAAGAATAAAATTAAAAATTTCTGAAAGAGCAAGGGTGTGACAATCTTACCTGTCCAAAACATCTTATTATTAATAATGATCGAATTATTATTTATAATGATCAAAAGTTTCTTTCATGTAATTTACGTTATTGGAAACAAATTTTCATTAATATATGTGCAATGATTTATTACTACTTTTATTTATAGTTATTAACCAGTGCCTCCATCACATGACCTTTAGAACTGCTCTCATCTAGTTACTTAGCTTTCACCACTGTCAGCATGTCACAGTTAAGCCCTTCCAAGCATAGCTATAGTAAAATACAGCCTGTTGACTGTCTGCCCTTTAGTTTTCACAATGTACAACAAAACCATCACTGCTTTCCTTTCTTGTCGTATAATCCATTGTATCCGTTATGTATAAGTCACATTATCCAACGATGGGGTATACGATGAGAAACCGATGCGTTTTTTGATGAAAATGGCGTGGTTGCCGGCCGGGCACCACTAGTGGTCGGACGGTGACTGAGTCTTTTTTGCGAATCGGTGGGGTCATCGGTAGGAAATAATTCGTAGTTAAAATTCAGCGATGTCTCCAACGATGCCTCACACCGCTCCTCATTGGCAACCCATCATTAACACATCTTTCAAGGATCGGCCGAGCATTGTCCAATATCCGTTGAATCTGAGGTCATCGGGGAGTTTAGTGGTGTTCAACAGATAACGACCGATCATCGGTCGATGTTCGACCAACCATTGTCCCGTAGTCGACCGATGTACGAACGATGTTTACCAATGTATGAGCGATGTAATATACATCGGCCGATTATCCTGGAACATCGTTTTATGATTAGCAATGCATCGCTGGGCCTTTGCAAGTCCGGCCGGCAACCACGCCATTTTTCTCATAAAACGCATTGGTTGCTCATCGTATGCACATCGCTGGATAATGTGACTGATACTTTAAGGACTACTAGGCCGATGTGGACCGATGTTGGGGCATCGTTAACATCACGGATTACTACTGATTACCACCGGTCTACGGCTACCGGCCGGGAAATGTGACCTAGGCATAATTATTCGTTAAAAAAACGTGTACTTTTGTTGACCACTATAACATACGTTTTATTTATTTCGACCCTAGAGAATTCCGAACGGGAGATAACTCTCAATGACTGTAATAAGTTTAGAAACCTTTTAATAAACTTTTTTTTTCTCCGGAAGCCCTGTGTTGCCAATGACCTAAAGGACGTGCAATTCTTTGATGCAAGTTATTTGTAGTCGAGAAAATTGTTTTCCTTTGATTTAGTTTCAGAAAATAATTTATATGTCTTTGCATTCAATGTTTGCCTAGAGAGTTTCATGTGCAGTGGTTGATCCTGGAATTTTGTAGGGGGGGGGGGGGCGTAGTAGAAGGCAGAGGGCCAGGTGGCTGTACTAAAGCCCCAAGTGGGTTTAAGGCAAGGTCCTCTTTGGTCCTTTTTTCGGAAGCTGACAAGTCTTTACAAATAAGAGATAGTTTTTCTTGATTTTAGGAATAATTGAAATATGAATTTTAAATTTTAAAAAATTTAAAGGGGGGGGGGCACGAAAAGATGAAAACATACATGGACAACTAAGCATGTTAAAAAAACTTTTATTTACAAGAAAATAATCACAGTAATCAAAGAGAAATCACGTTAGTCAACAATTATTTAAAACAATTACATTCCAACTTTTTTGCTGTCAGTGTTTATGGTTGTGCAACACAAGAAGGCTAAAGTACTGATTATTTTCCAAAAGCAGTTTAAAATATCCTTGTATGTAAGGTCACAAAAAATGGTGTTAAAGTTTATAGAAAATATTTCCGATATACTTTAATTTCAAACCTGATGCATTTTTCTTGTATCGCGATTTCTTATAAATACATGTTCGTTCACCTCCAAGTTACTTGAATTTTAAAATTTTTAATTCACGCGGGTATGTTAAGGAAGCATATAAGTCAATTTTCGGGAAATTTAGACTTTTTAAAGAAAATTAAAATTGATAATTTACCAAAACCACTGATAAACCTAAACTAATATTATCTAATGCATAAAGATAAAAGAGTGTCTAAAGCAATGACGTGCACCACCACCACGGCATCACGTGACTTCTATTAATAGCGAAATTTTCCTTTAAAAAAAGCTAACAGAACAACAATACCCCGGAGTTTGATAATTTCTTTGAGTAAATAATGTTGTTGAAAAACATTTTTTTTGCCTAAAAAGTGATGTTAGAATCCAACTCACCCGTCAGTAAAATAATTATTGCACACAATTGCATGAAACCTTACCCAATGTTTTGATATTTTTACATATGAACCCTGATTTTTCATAAAACCATGCTTAACTCGGGATTCTAGCATCACTTTCCAAGTATTTTAGGAGGCAATCTTTCCATTTGTACAAATATTATGTTTTGAAATATCCAACTTATTGTTGTTCTGTTGCATTATTTTTGTCACAAATGACAAAGGAAAGATCGTCCGGTATACGTATATAGCTGACTGTCTTCGATAGAGAATAAAATCGATGAAAATAAATTAGCATACCTGTTTTATTAACTGAACTCCATATGAATATCACAAAATATTAACAAAATTTGCTATTAAACTCCATTTAACATATCGTTGTACATGCCGTATTAGCCAAATTCTCTTTACACGGCATGATCAATTCCCAAGTTACTTGATGTACACATATGACGTCATCGGTGGTAGATTTTAATCAAAATGACAGAATACAACATTACAAAATAAGAGCATTTTATTTTTGTTAATGTTTACACGTTTCTATTCATTTTCTAGAGTTAAATAATATCTCTAAATACCAATATTACGAAAACAAACGTTTTAAAATTGACGTCATCTCGCCTACTATGACGTCATAATGTAGCAATGATTTAGTCAAGGTAGAATATTTTGTATGCTTCCTTATTCCCCCTGCGCATTTAATGAAACTGATAATAGTAAAATATGATTACAACCACAAATCACGACTAATGCCTAGGTCACATTTCCCGGCCGGTAGCCGTAGACCGGTGGTAATCAGTAGTAATCAGTGATGTTAACGATGCCCCAACATCGGTCCACATCGGCCTAGTAGTCCTTAAAGTATCAGTCACATTATCCAGCGATGTGCATACGATGAGCAACCAATGCGTTTTATGAGAAAAATGGCGTGGTTGCCGGCCGGACTTGCAAAGGCCCAGCGATGCATTGCTAATCATAAAACGATGTTCCAGGATAATCGGCCGATGTATATTACATCGCTCATACATTGGTAAACATCGTTCGTACATCGGTCGACTACGGGACAATGGTTGGTCGAACATCGACCGATGATCGGTCGTTATCTGTTGAACACCACTAAACTCCCCGATGACCTCAGATTCAACGGATATTGGACAATGCTCGGCCGATCCTTGAAAGATGTGTTAATGATGGGTTGCCAATGAGGAGCGGTGTGAGGCATCGTTGGAGACATCGCTGAATTTTAACTACGAATTATTTCCTACCGATGACCCCACCGATTCGCAAAAAAGACTCAGTCACCGTCCGACCACTAGTGGTGCCCGGCCGGCAACCACGCCATTTTCATCAAAAAACGCATCGGTTTCTCATCGTATACCCCATCGTTGGATAATGTGACTTATACATAAAGGATAAGCGGGGTCGATACCTTTTGTCAAAACTTATGTTTACAAACAATTCAGCATAGCCGCACACGCACCAGATCTGAAGTTCTAATCATACAATCAACATTTAAAATCGTATATAAATCTAGGCTGTGTTTGATGATTTCTTTCAGCCCTAGAGAAACAGCGTCAAATATTAATTAAATTTGCTAATTACAGAATACTAGCTAAACCAACTCTCTTTTTATGTTCAATATTTCGTTTTCCTTTGCAGTCAACAGCTGACAGCTATCGAAATTTAGTAGTTCGAATATATTAATAGGCATCAAGCTTTGGCTTTACTACAGCCTGACCCTATTGGGATGTCATGATAATATATTTTGATGCTAATAATATTCTTATTGATTTTCAGATCCAGTTTGTCTACAGCGCAAGTGAGTACATAAAAACATTTTTGTTCAAGAAAGTCACGGAAAAACCCTTTTTTAAACCAAGCAAACTGTTAAAATTATATAAGTTTATAACGATTAAAGATAAATAATGATTTAAATAGAGAAAAAATCATTTGTGAATATACATGTATATGACTTAAGTTACTTTACCTTCACACTGTGGAACATCAAAAGACTGTGTTGGGTGGTTAGGAGTTCTCCCATTTTTTATGCGTTTCCAAAAACGAAAATGAAATAATTGTTCTCAAAGTTTCCAGCTTGGCACCATGGTAACAATGTTTGCGTTAAAAGTTGCATTATAAACATAGTTATTTATTTTATATCCATACAATTTTAGATATACCAATACTACAGAGAGTCCAAGTCCAGGAAATTCTCTTACAATCAACTTTCAAACTACATTTCAACTTTGTGTGGAGATCTAAAACTAAATTATAAATGTAGACTCCAGACTTTTATGCTTCATACTTAACGTTTCACTCCTTCGTTGTGTAACTGTTTTCTGTTGTAAGCCGAATCGCTATTCATTGTCAATAATAAAAAGGTCTGAGTTAATGGATGATAATATATAGGACGCAGATATTTTATTTGTCGATGTTACCTTAATCAATAACGTCTTTTTGATTATTATCTAGTTTACCCCCCCCCCCTCCCTCCCTGCAAAAAAAAAATCAGTAAAGAGAAATTTCAGGTACAAATGAAAGTTCATATTAAGCATACATGTAGTTACGTATCATATACTGTCCATTTCTTTCTCGTTTTAAAAATCTTATACCTATACAAAGGTCATACAATATTGTTGCACATAAAAATATTACCAATCGTAAAAGACGTACATCGTCACGAAGAAAATGGATACCTTGTATATTGAGTTAGAGGTGATTGTTGTTTAAAAGAAACAAAAATAAAGTAAATTAGTATGTAGGCTAAATTAAACAAACAAAATTCATAAAAGTGAACAAAAATACTAAACTGCAGGTCAGGCGTTAGACACACCGGCGGTAGATCTGTCTTTGTATTTTATCAACAATCAAGCAATGCAATTTCAGAAAGTTACGTACACATAACACATATTGATCAGAAAGGTACATGTAAATACACTAAGCAAGCTTTAACTTTAACTGCAAACTACTGAAAATATTTTTGCTTGCTTATCTGAACGCGGTAAGCTTTTTACGTCAAATCCTATTGTGACGTCAGCAAACCCGCGATCTACCTTAAGGTATGATTTATTATATTAGTGCTGTCCTACATCCCTCTTCTCTTATTTCATAAGTACACAACCTTTGATGTATAATTTTGGATGTGCTTTCCTATATTGTGTCTTTTATTTCGTCATTTAGGCTCCATTTCGTTCAAGAATGGTTTTTATCTTATATATAGGATTAGGTACATTTTATAATTGTCGGTAAACCAGCTCATGTTTTGTGTTAAATGTTTATAGCCCGACTATTAATAAAAATTACTTACTTATACTTACTTACTTAAGGTTGTCTGATCTTCAGGTTTATAAAATTAGCAGTTTAGTAATCAAAACATACTCTTAAAAGTATCTCTGAATCCACAATGTTATGTAAAGAAGATGGGCGCATTTGGCGTGTGATCTGTAAAAATTATTTGTACGAAACATTTATGGTTTAAATGTCCATGATTTGGTTGGCTGAACATAGCTTGTTAGAGTTTACAAACACGTTTACCTGTACATGATGTACATTATATAGAATAGAAGATTAGAATTGATTTCGCTCAAGAACCAATTAATATAATTCAAAATTTTAATTTATCAGTACATAAATCGAAATTGACAAAATAAATGGTTGTTTGCATGAAAAAAAAAATAATTTACGCCCGATGCCAGGCTCGAACCAAAAACTTTTAAGCTCAAGTGCACTGAACCGGTAGCCCATCTTACTGAGCTATCGCCGCTACACATGCAAAATTAATTTTAAAGGGACAAGAAAGCAACACATTTGGATATTTGGGGGGAAGTTCGTTTTTGGTGGTCTCTGGGTCTTCTCTCCATTTTTTTAAAGAGTGTATTCGTTTCTTTGAATTAGAATACACACAAATAACGTTTAAAAATCATGGAGAGAAGACTCAGAGATAGAAAAATTTTAGAAAAACATGTTTTAAAATGTACCATTTTGTACCAAATGTCTGATATGGCCAATTTTCAAGTTTTTTTTTTAGCAAATCAAAGCTCAATTTCGGGAAAATGTTTTCCTTTCCTGTTGCACAGGGACCCGATAAATAAAAAAAAATGTTAAAATTTCGTGTGACACCGAAAGCGGGGGACCACAATTCTTTGAATTTGCTTGTTTTCCTTGTATCTGAAGTTAAACAACATGCATTATTTCAGTGGTATTTGCCGCAATCGAAATTTACGAGTTTGAGATAAAAGATATTACAGAGTCTGAAATATCTGTTTCGTATTTGGATATTTTACTTGAAAAAGATGTAAATGGTAATCTAACAACCAAACTCTGTGATAAACTTGTGATGACTTTAATTTTTCTATCGCAAGCTTCCCTTACTTAAGCAGCAATATACCTACATCACCTGCATACATAGTTTATATAATTATATCAGTGGATTCGATACACAAGAGCGTTCGTATGAACAATTTCTACAAAAATGTAAATTATTGACAAACAAGTGTATGAAACAAGTATATCAGCTGTCTCGTTTAAAGTCATCATTTTGTACGTTCAATGGTCGATACAATGACCTTGTTAGCAAATACAATTTATCATTGAGTCAAATGCTGAATGACGTTTTTCATGCTGTTATTCCATTTTTTTTTACTCTAAACTGACGAAGGATTTTTTCCGTTATTTCCCGATCATGACAAGGAGCACAGGGCGGGTGTGACCGGGCGGCAGGGGATGCTTACACCTTCATGGCACCTGATCCCACCTCTGATGTTTTGGAGGTCCGTGTTTGCTCTGCTCCTGTTTTTATTGTTTTATGGACTTTTGATCTTGGATACTGTTCGTTATCTTCAAATGTTCCACTGTAAGTGGTTTGGACATATTTTGTTGCAATTGCGACAGAAAGAATGTTTTTACAATTATTTCGGGAAACTTCATTATACCTGTCCTACATTCAGAATATATATACATTATTATTTACAAAAATTACAAGAAATATCTGGAAAATATGCATTAGAATCTTGAGATCAAATTCTTCAAAAAATGCCAAAAAGGCCATAAAAGGGAGATTGATTGATTGATTGTACATTGTTTAACGTCTCTCTCAAGAATTTTTAACTCATATGGAGACGCAACTACTTGCCGGTGGAGAGCTGCAAATTTTGTCCTATGCTCGGCACTCAGGGACATTGAGCTGAGAGGGATCTTTTTCGTGCCAGCACCTACTGCGACACGGGACCTCGGTTTATACGGTCTCATCCGAAGGACCGGTCTCCACGTCCCACAGTGGGATTTGAACCCGCGACGTAAGGATTGACTCCTTACCTCGCGACTCTAGAGCAGACGCTCTATCCACTGCGCCACGCGGGCGACCTTAAAGGGGGATTGATTGATTGATTGATTGATTGATTGATTGATTGATTGATTGATTGATTGATTGATTGATTGATGATTGATTGATTGATTGATTGATTGATTGATTGATTAATTGATTGATTGATTGATTGATTGATGATTGATTGATTGATTGATTGATTATACTGTTTAACGTCCCTCTCCAGAATATTTCACTGATATGGAGACGTCACCATTGTCGGTGAAGGGCTGCAAATTAAGGCCTATGCTCGGCACTCACGGCCTTTGAGCAGGGAGGGATCTTTATCGTGCCACACCTGCTGTGACACGGGGCCTCGGTTTATACGGTCTCATCCGAAGGACCGCCATCGCCTTTTACGACAAGCAAGGGGTACTGAGGACGTATTCTAACCCGGATCCCCACGGGGCCCTTTAAAGGGGGAAGTAAACTCTGTAAAGTCTTTTGAGTTTACAGGAATATATCTGTATTAAATATGAAAGAAGTTTTTCATCGACTGTTTTCTTTACTTGCTCTTATTACATTACAGGCATGATTTTTTAGTATATCAGAGTTCTGAATGTATAAATGTGAAAGTGCTTAGAGTTCTTAAATCTGTGAATTACAAAAAAGATAGAATAAAGTGATATTAAAACAAGATGTGTTTGTAAAACACTGATACCACCGTATGGCAACACAGCAAAGATTAAGCGTTTCTTAAATGCAGATTTAATTAATTGGTACCAAAAGTAGGGTATTCTCAATGGAAAGCAATTGTGAAATTTGAAAGTAAGCTAATGTTAAAGTTTTTTAATAAGTACAAAAATCTCCAAGGTCAAAATCAAAAGGTCAATGTAATTAGTATCAAATGAAAGGTCTTGACACATAAAATACTTATGTAGAGCATGAAAGCCCTAGCCCGAAACGTTCAGAAGTTATGGTCAAATTTCAAGGTCAAGGGGTCAAAGTTATCGTTATCAAATCAAAGGTCTTGTCATAAGGATTAAATATGCAAAGTATGAAAGCACTAGCCCTAACTCTTTAAAAGTTATGGTCAAGGTTTGCTTTTTTAAAGTAGGTCAATCTCAAAGGTCAAGGTCAAAGGGTCAAAGTTCTTAGTATCCAATGAAGGGTCTTCTCTCAATTATTACATATATGAAGTATGAAAGCCCTATCCCTTACGTTCAAAAGTTATGGTCAAGGTTAAAGTTTTTTCACAAGTACGGAAATCTACAAGGTCAAAGGGTCAAGGTTATTGGTATCCAGTGAAAGGTCTTAAAACAAACATTTCATATGTGAAGTATAAATGTCCTAGTGTCTACTGTTCAAAAGATATGGCCAAAGTAAAATTTTAAAATTTTCTTGTAAAAGTGGGTCAAACTCCAAGGTCAAGGTCAAAAGGGCAAACTTGGTGGTATCCAAAGAAAGGTCTTGTCACAAGGAAGACACATATGAAATATGAAAGTCATAGCTCCACTAAATCAAAAGTTGTGGGCAAGGTTAAAGTTTTTGCGGACAAACAGACAAACAGCTAGACAGACAGACAGACAGACGGACACGACAAAAACTATATACCCCCGAAACTTCGTTTACGGAGGCATAAAGGTCTTGTAACAAGGAATACACATATGAAATATGAAAGTCATAGCTCCACTAAATCAAAAGTTATGGGCAAGGTTAAAGTTTTTGCGGACAAACAGACAAACAGAGAGACAGACAGAAGGACACGACAAAAACTATAGACCCCCGAAACTTCGTTTACGGGGGCATAAAAACATAAAAGTGTATGTTCAATGACACCAACCATGAAGCAAAAGTAGTAAACTTTGCGGTATTTTACAAAATAACAAAGAATAATATAATATAAATATGCGACCATGACCACGGCTTCTTTGTAATGATGCAACTGGGCTTGTAAATACAACCTAAAACGATAAAAAGGTGTGACCTTATATACTTGTCTGTATCTATATCTGAAAAAAAGAATAACATATAAAGACAAAATCATACATACCCTTTTCCATATCACATTCTGTATCAGCCCGTATCACCAATATCAGCCAGAGGGCCAAAGGCCCGAGGGCTGATATTGGTTGAGGGCTGATACAGGATGTGATGTGGAAAAGGGTGCGTTTTATTATGTTAATTACATACTTTATAATAAAATATTGTACACATCAAATTAAGAAGAAAATAAGTAAATAATCATGCACGGACTTCTTTTATACACGGTCTATTTTCTCATACGATTTGGGTTTGTGTCTACTTCTATTTCAAATGTGTCCGATCCGTGATTCAAAAATTATCTTTCATTTTTTAATTAGTTTATCCTTACATTCAAAAAGTTAAAATAAAGAGAATATGCCCCCCCCCTCCAAAAAAAAAATATGTGTGATCACAAGTACTGTTTTTACTAGGGGTGTGATATTGATCCGTATCAGTCCCGCAAATCCATATCAGCCCTGCAAACGTCTATTGTGACGTCAGGCATACTGCATATATTATGCAAAACTCCTGTATTTATTACTAAATATGTAATTAATATAAATAAAATACGAAATATGCATAATCTTATCAGTATGAAAAAATCTGTCCGAATTTGACTTAATAATTAATGTGTTTGCTGACAAGATTATTAAATCCGCTATATAGAAATTACAAAGAAAGAAATAATAACAAAAATGTTGTATATTTCAAATGTTTCTTTAAAAAAAAATATATATATATATATATATATATAGAAAGCACAAAGAAATTCACTTTTACATGGATACCCACTTCCGCCCCAGCCCGGGGTTGAACTCTCGACCTTCGGAATCTGTCTCCTAGCAGT
>PRKT01002030.1:0-22436 GCA_003671525.1 Saccostrea glomerata | reverse complement strand
AGATCTTATCTCATTATAAAACAACGACTGTTAGATGTTTCTAGGCAAGCTATATTAGAAAATATATCAAACTCTTCAAAGTGTTATTTATATCAACATTTAATTGACAATTTCTGTTTGCAATGGTATTTAACAAAACCTACTGACAAAAAATTAAGACAGCTATTAACAAAATTCAGGTTATCTAATCACACGTTGAATATTGAAACAGGTCGACACCATAACGTACCTAAAAATAATAGATTATGTACATGTTGTAATCTCCATGATATAGAAGATGAATTTCATTTTATTTTGAAATGTCCATTGTATATTGATATAAGAAAGAAATTTTTGAAAAAGTATTATTATACTAGGCCTAGTGTCTTTAAATTAATTCAGCTGTTAAGTTCTCATAATATTAAAGATCTTGTAAATTTGGGCAAATTTTTGAACGCAGCAACAATGTTAAGAAAAAGTAAAATTGATGTATAGAATTATTCCCATGTATGTGTTCTTTACGTTCACTCTCTCTGTATGTTTTTTCTTTTTGTTATTATCATGTTTGTCGTATAACTCTGATGGGCCAGTTGGCTTAAAGAAATAAAGAAACTGAAACAGACGGACGGAATTAACGATTACTATATACCCTCCCGCTTTTCAAGCTGGGGTATAAAAAGCATCAATTATCGTAAACCATACGATTCTAGCAGCACTTTCCAAAAACAAAAGAATAAGCACTTTAGATATAAACAAAAATTAAGTTTCAAGGTATTCGGCGTAGTGTTGAACTTTTGCATCTTTTTTGTTACGAACGACAGAGGAAAGGCTGATCGGCAAGTAAACATCCTCCCTGCCTTTAATTTTACGAAGAAATTGCAAAATTATATTACCATACATAATTCATACGCTTTATTCCCACAAGAATAACACATGATATTCATTCTAAATGCTTTTAAACTCCGATTTCTTGTGTTTTTTACATGAATTCTCGTTACGTTTCACTTTCACTCTGCTACTGCATTATCAACAGTTATGACGTCACGTGTTTGGTATGTAACCCCTGTGATATCTACAGAGGCCCAGGAACGACAAAATTCCGTTTATATTATGCCTTTGCATATTTTTATTCATTTTTACGACCTCAAATCAATCTTATTTTAACAGAACAAAAACAATTTACACCCTGGATCTATCGATCCAGACGCACAAAAAATGCCATCAACGTAACTTGCAATATAAACAAAACTCCTATTATTAGACATTTTAAACATATAACATACCAAAAATAAAACCGTGCAATTGAATGGAGGCAGGTAAGGAATTAGCTAATATTAAGCATTTACATATTATCTGAAAATAAAGCCCAATTAATCAAACTTATCAACCTTGATTGTTAGGCTTTTCTTGAAAACAATTTTATTATTTAATGATTTTGGCTTTATTTCAAATGTAGGAAAAATTATTTGATAAGTCAGACTTTTTTATACCCCCCGCTTGAAAAGCGGGAGGGTATATAGTGATCGGGATTTCCGTCCGTCCGTCTGTCCGTCCGTCCGTCCGTCTGTTACGCTTTTTCTCTTATCCGCAACTCCTCTTATACTACTGAGTGAAATTTAATGAAACTTTCACAGAATCTTTATTACATATTGCCATTGTGCACCTCCTATTCTAAATTTTTATTCGACACGTATTTTAGGTTTCCCAGAGCAAAACATGCACATTGCCATTTTTTTTTTACCTATGACGTCACATAATAGAAGCTTCTGGATAAAATTTCATAGGACGAGTTATTCCTCTTTACACATTACCGTAAACAATATAAAGCAACACATCGACATTATGGGAGGCGGGGGGTATCATTTAGTGAGCTCATTGCTCACAGTACCTCTAGTTTGGCTTTATCATAAATGTACTTAAAAGTAACATTAAGTAAAAAGTCAAGTGCATTCATTATAAACCTTTAAATTGTGAGACAGGTATAGAAAATTGAATGTTTTTTATTGGGGTACATGTAACAATACATTATTTCATTTCTGAAACTTAAAATTAAGGACATTGGCAATGTTTCTGACTTTAGTGTAAAAATTTTTAAGAATCTTTGATCATGTTTAATGGTACCAAACATTTTTAATTCTGATTCATTTAACCCTCCATTCCAGTCTTCCTTTTTAGATTTTGTTGATTCAATGCTATCACAATTCTCAATCAGAGCCATTGCATTTCCTATGTAAAATGTTGATAAAAAAAAAAGGACCTGCATTATTTTTACCATACGATTCCTCTAAAACCCATATATTTCATAGACGTATTGAATAAAGTATACTTGTCAAAATTTCTTTTAAGTCCCCGGGTAAGTTTTTGTTTGGCTCTGCTTTTATATTAAATAATTTAGACAATATAAATTGATAAATATACAGGATAAAAAGAAGCGAAGCAATTTTTTTCAATTAATTTAATTTTATGAACACAGAATGTAGAATTAAAAATTCGCAACGTTTAATACTGCCTTTATCCTCCATTCAAACGAGTTAAGATGAAGACATTTGCTTCTCAAAGAATTGAAAAATTATAAATAATTAAAGAAAAAAATCTTTATTGAAGGTTATTCAATGTATGGACTAGGTCGTCCTCTATAGTTCTGCTAGATTCTGCTGCTGGAAAAGCTCTCACTCTTCGGTCCATCTTGTCCCATTCATGTTCTATAAGGTTGAGATGTTGATGATATTGAGGTTTACCGAAATTGTTTGTACCCGTCAATATTAAGCCTACAGTACATAAGATCTCCGTACACGCATTGCACACTCTTCCAGTTTGTTACTTGTAATTTAGATAAGTAGGGAGACTTCGATTAATTTTTAATGAGTGCAGAGCAATTTCACGTGCAGATTGGATCTTTCCACAATATTGAATAAATTTTATGCAGTAGTCCTGTTGATGTGTCGTTGCAGTACGTGTTTTCGCGTTGATAATGGGCACTTCCGGTTCCTGTTTTAGTGAATTTTTGGGTGAAACCTTGTGATAGTTTAGTGTTATTTGTTATTTATTACAACTTTTCATTCTAAACGGTGTCTCATTCACATGACCTATAGAACTGTTCTTATCCGATTACCAGCCTTGCTTTCGTCACTTTCAGCACATGTCGCACCTTGGCCCTTCCATGCATATAGCTATGGTAAATGATGACTTGTTGACTGTCTGCCCTTTTAGTTTACACAATATATTACAAACCTACCACTGCTTTTCTTTCTAGCATATATTATGTTATATGTTATATTATTTTTTATAGTTGATTCTATCCGTTAAAAAACAGTCAACTGTTCTTGTTTACCTCTGTAATTGCTTAATATTCACTTATTCATGTTATTTATTTTCACCGCCTAAATTCAAAATGGGGGATCACTCTCAATTATTGTTTTTATAAATGGAAAAACCTATGTATTAAACATTTTTTTCTTCAGAAACCCTGACTTGCCAATGACCTTAAAAGAAAAATAATAGCGCAGACATACTTGAAAAAACTTTGCAGTGATTCCCTGATACTTCCTCCAATACTGTGTATTTTGTTAAATAATTTTTTTATGTCTTCCGCTAAACTTGTTCGTTTAATTTAATTTTATTCTTTTCTTAAAATAATTTGTTGAATAAGATTTGTTTTATTTTGAATTCAAAAGTGAAATCTAGCTATCGAAGGGTTAAAGTACTCATTAAAAGTAAAGTTTTTAGACATCATGAATTCATATCAGTTGGATTAATGCAGATAATGCGAGTAAATATTGTACGAAAGCCCAGAAGGCTCATTCGAGATTCGAGTTTCCAAATACGAGATTCGAAATTCGAGATTCAAAATTCGAAATTCGAGATTCAAAATTCGAGTTTCGAGATTCAAGATCCAAACGAACCAATCAAAAGCAGGTTCAACATTTGATTACTTCCCTTTATTATGTTTTTACTATCAAGAAATAGTTCAATATAATTATATCAAATGGGTCATTTCATTAAATTACAATACAAGAAAAAGTGTTATATATATTAAAAGGTAATTTAAATGATTAATGGAATTTTGATCAGCAAAAAATATTTTTATTCATATTAAAGATTCTTAAATATTAAATAGATTTAACATATCAGGAGTATATTTATTTTTGAATTGTTTACTTAACTTAAATTTTGTGCATATCCTCTGAAAGGAAAACCACAGGTACTTATGGACGGTACCACCTCTCCCCCCCTCCCCTCCCTTGAAAGGTACCACACCCCCACCCCCCACCCCTCGATATTCAACCCTAAGGCTTATTGGACATTTTTTTCACAAGTTTTATTTATTAAACTTATTCATCATGTATACAATAACAAAAAATTGTAAAATCCCCAGAATAATCGCTCAACATCCCCCCCAAATACCCACTATACATTATAAGAGAAGGATATGTCACTCCAGTCTGTTTACGTTGTACCCCCACTGATATTAATTAAATGCATTTATTTTGTTTTAACTTTAAATGTCGATTCACACTGTCTCTACATATACAATGTATTTCTGTCTTCGTCCATGCTGTCGGACTGACTCTGCATCACGTCATATTCCCATATTTTCTCCGTAAACAGCATTCTTTCTTGTAAAGTGGGGTAATAAATATTTTTTTTTTTTTGTTTTTTTTTTTTTTTTGGTTGAGGGATTATTCTGGGGGTTTTACGCCAGCGATTTTTTCGTATTGTAAGGCTACACATAACAGAGAATTAAGCCCTGGGGTTCAATATCAAGGGGGGGGGAGGGGTCTTGTCCACACGTTCCTGTGTTTTTCTAAAAATTAAGATAAGAAACATATATTGACGCAAGCGTCAAAAATCGGCCGCAAACCAATTAATGTTCCTTTTATGAAGCAACTAAAGACTATGGTGATCTGTTTTTAAAATATCTTATACAGTACAGGCCACGAGTTTTCCGCAAAAAACACGGGGCCCCATGGACCGCAAGTCCACGCTTTAGCGTGGACCTCGAACCTTGTCGGCGTCTTTGAAGTCAGTGTTTCTGTGCACCGTGTAACACGGTGTGTCACAGTTTTGATGATAAATATTTTAAATATTCTCATTGCCTTTATTTAATAAAATTTAATCAACTTTCTTTCGAAATATTTGTTGTACTTTTTCCATAAATCAGTATTGGTAATTTATCGCATACAGATAATTAAACAAATAAGATGCCTTAAAACTTAATAACAACGTACTCGTGTCCGGCAAAAAAAAATATTATTATTCATAAAAAGTTCAATAGACCATTAAGAGGAAACACGCTTTCATAAAGAATTACTTGATTGTCTCTACTTTCGATTTTGATTTTAATTAACTGTGTTTAATTAAATCGTTGATACAAGATCGTTTTTCCCTACGTATTACATATCAGATGCGTGATTACACTAAGTGAATTAATTATTTTGAAAGAAATTAAAATGTACATTTACTGTGTGTAGATTAAATTTAAAAAAAAGGTATCAGACTCGCACATTAATTCTGCTCTTTGATACCGATACTCGGCGAATCATTGGACAGGTTCAGATGAGGATTATTGCAGGTAGACTAACACTAAAAATCTGTAATCATGTAAAATATGGAGATAAATATTAAATGCGGTAAACTCGAAAATCCGCTGAACAGGCAGAGATAATAATCTAAATAATTCCATCAATTAAAATAGTGATAAACTTAGTAAACACGCTGAATACAAAAATCACAGCCGAATTTTTGGCAAATGAAATGTGCTAACTTCAGTACGAATATAACTTCATTCTGAAATATTTTGTGTGAAAAGAAAAAAAACGGTTTGAGAAAACATATAGATATTTAGCGATTTTTAAAAATCCCCCTTCTAAAAAAGCGATACGAATCAGCTAGTTAAAACTTTATCAGAAGTCTGCAAATTTATGTTATGTTTTTTTAATCTTAATCTACGGGATACATTCTTATTTGTGTCTGAAAAAGGATAAATAAATTAACAAATACATGTAAGTTTATAATTGTTGTTGTAGTGAAACCTGGAAGATGAATTTCGCATATCAGTTGAGTGTGTTACATGTATACACTTGCTGTGGTCAGAGCTAAAGAATTTGAAAGGTGTGATAAACATACGGCGCCCCTGGCCCACCGGCAGAGACCCAAGAACAGGTGTGAACTCGGAACTGACCATAACATTGTTTCAAATCACAAGAGAAATTCTTTCCGCGTAAACAGACTATCAAGGTCATCTAGCTTCATGGGATTTTGATTGGCAGGTGATGCACGAGAATTTTGTGCGTACAGCATTTACAGATAACGAATTAATTGCATTTAATGGGTTGAATATAAACAAAAGTGGCAATTAAATAGAATTATAGAATGATGAATTGTGACCTCCGTAACTTAAATAAAACGAAAAATTAAAAAAAAAAATTACAGACTATATATTAAAAGGGGGTTGTATGAGTCTCTCTCTCTCTCTCTCTCTCTCTCTCTCTCTGGTATAGCTTTTTATACACTTTACAAGAAAAGACAAACAAATTAAAATAAGTACTTACACTGAAAGGATTTTAAAAACATAAAGTAGAGAATACTACTCTATGAAAATAATGTTTGCTGTTACGAGAAATACGCTTTGAAATTATTGCATTAATTTCGTGTTTCTGCTGACGATTTTCGCATTCACATTCAGAATAATTCAAGATGAACAAAATAAATGTATTTTAATAAAGAATATACATTGTAATGCTTGGATCGTACACTAGTACTGTACATGTTAAAACCACGAACATAAATACAGCTCCGATTTAATTTTATACTGTACTATGTATACAGTGTATGTGACACGAATGCAGCTCGACGCCATTTCGTCTTCCTTTGTTACGTGAACACATGAGATAAATTTTTTAATTTAAAATAAAATTCATAATTTTGATTTTGTGACGTGGATGAATAATTTTACTAAAATATTAATTTCTAGACACATAGTTTATTCAAATGAAAATCATTTAATTTTTTTTTTACCGATATCTAATCTCAATATCATGCGTGCCATTCGAAGTTCAATATCTGGAAGAATAAAAACGATTTTTATATATACATAAGCAAAGTTATAAATTGTCATCCAAATTTATAATCAAATTTTTCATCAGAAACAAACGATTTTGTGTGTAATACTATTTACACGGTGCAGCTTGGAGGAGAATTTTCTGGACATGCAACAGAACGAAATTTACTGGACACGGTGCGACACGGAGGGCACTAGCTGACTGAGATTTTTCTAGACACAGTGCGGCACGGTGTGCCTACCTGTATATTTCAAATCCACACACACCGTGCTACACCGTGTACACGGTGTAACACAGAGCGTTTCACACGGTGTTTTTTCCACCGAGCGTTGCGGAAAACTCGTGGCCTGTACTGTATCTATCTTTTAATATATATCATCGTGATATTAAAAGCTTGTGCTCGACATTGCATGATTTTCTTAATTATATAATGCATGTTCAGTATTAACCCCTGGTACTCTGCGTCAACAACTTTTTAACCGTGGGCCTGTATGGCATTTACATTAAAAGTTTAAAACTAAAATTTAATGTAATCTACAACTAGATATGCAGTGTAGTTTAATAAAAATGCAACAAATATGTTGGTATCCTAAAATTGCACTCTCTTAGAGGAAAGAACTAAACTCCCTCTAGATCCGCCACTACATTTCTTCTCTTTGAGTTGTAGCGGGAAAATTCTTGGCACATTGTAAAACGTGCATTATCCTCGTCTGCAAGGGCCAAATCTTGTAATATTCTGTAGCCTGCTAAGTCTTTTAATGAATTAACATATAACCATATTTTTCAAAATTTTTATATATGTACATATGTACACGTCATTTTAAAATAAATACGTACAACAAATCCCGTTTGAATAGAGAAAGTATAATTGTGTAATATACATAACGCGGTCTTTGCTTTAGACTACGCCCAACACACACCTCAAACATGCTAAATTTCTAAATCAGTATTGGATGAAAAATTTACCTCATTCTTCCTAAGAATTGTTAATTTTATGTTTATTGTGCGTTCTTCTTTAACCTTTAGACCGTCTTTTTCATAGATTATTATATTAATGTTAAATTATTTTTATTTAAATTGTTTGAACTCCGCAGAAACGCACAGCGACTTCGAACTTTCATATCACATAACCGACCACCTCCTGGCGGGCCGGTAATTAGTCGTCAAATTAGTCGTAGTACAAAAATATAATTATATACTCCTGATACATGTAATCTATTTAATATTTAAGAATCTATAAAATAAATTGAAATATTTTTTGCGTATCATAAATCCATTAATTATTTAAATTTCCTTCCAATATATATAACACTTTTTCTTGCATTGTAATTTAATGAAATGATCCATTTGATATAATTATATTGAATTATTTCTTGATAGTAAAAACATAATAAAGGGAAATAATCAAATGTTGAACCCGCTTTTGATTGGTTCGTTTGGATCTTGAATCTCGAAACTCGAATTTTGAATCTCGAATTTCGAATTTTGAATCTCGAATTTCGAATCTCGTATTTGGAAACTCGAATCTCGAATGAGCCTTCTGGGCTTTCGTAATGTAAATGATTTCGCTTTTTTTATATCGTTTTTCTTTAAATATTTGGATCTTTGATTGGATGAAATCGATGCCATGTCTAGTCCATTTTGATACACGCGCACTGACTGTCATTTTACGCAATAGCCTTAGTCATCTATTTTGAAGACCAAACAACATTCAAACGATCCTTTCTGTCTGAAACGTTATGATTCCTATGCATTTTATATAAAGCTGGCCTGCTGTATTTGATAATAAGACTGATTGATCATTTTTGTGTAGTTTAGTTTACATGTCTTTATTTAAAAAAAACGCGTCAACATCAAATCACATTTGCCTGACCAAGCTCCTCGGGTGGCTCTTGCCTCGCACACTTAGCAAAACAAGGACAGGGAACCAGCTGGCTAACTTGGTATGAAGCGAAGCGAAGACAGCCGAGGAATGCTGTCTGAATGGTCAATGGAAGCTAACATTGGGATTTCACATCCGATTTTCAAATTTAATTTCAAACTAAGTCGAAGGAGATGACAATAATTTCCAACTCATTGAATAGAAAGATTTTTTTTGTTTATGTTTGGTTTTGCTGGATGGTTGCATACACACATACGTTTGTGGTTGAGGATTCCTTATGAAAGTTAAGCTAGAAAAAATTTCATATTTAGAACTAAACATTTAGGACAAGCAATCTCGTCATTGAGTGGTGAAAATTGGTGAATCTGAAAAAGAAGATATATGACAGATTTTTATAAAATGTATTGCATAATTATTTTACAGGGGCTTGTCTTTCATGCGAGTTCCATTGTAAGAACGGATGGTGTGTGGATTCTACAGTAAAATGTGATGGTTATCAGAACTGTTATGACAATAGCGACGAGAGTGACCAGCTGTGCAAAAAGAAACCTATCAAGCCTACCGAAGAAGGGGACTCATCAATTAGGGATTCCGCAATAGTTTTTGGTGTTTTCTTTTTTTTATCACTTTTTGTTAATATATTTGTAATTTATAAATTGAAATGTCAAAGGTGGGTAAAGGATGATCATGAAAGCCTAATGGGTACAAATAGTGAACGCCGGGCTCAAGTTACGACAAACTATCCTGACGCGTAGATCTCATAAAATTCACTGGCCCAGTATAGTTCACGAGGATTTTAATTTTTTTCTTTAAACTTCGATATTAAACTATGATTCCAAATTGAGTTCATGCTCTAAACCCGAAGGGTCATGATTTGAACAATTTAGAATCTACCAGGTACAATACCCGTGGATGCATTCACATCAGATTAATATTTTCTTATTTTATTGGTTAGTGGAGGACAAAGAATTTAATTTTGTATTGATGATAAACTATTTTTAGAACAGTTATTATTATGCATATGAGGTGCAACAATTTGTAACTGCTCTTGAAAAAAATAAACTATTAAATCTCTCGAAGAAGATATCGAGCTTTTAGAATCCTTACGTAGTAAAAATGAGTCACATGAAATTGTTTAAAGATTATATATAGAGCCCAAAACAGGCTTGAAGAATTTCTTAAAAACTATATTAAAGGTTTATTTGTCAGAACATATTAAAATGGATAAAACAGCGACAAAGACCTACAAAATATTTTCACATTTAAAAAAAAAATAGCTATAAGCAAAATCATTCAAAGCAATGGAAACATTTTTTACTTCTCAAGGTGAAATATTATCAGAAATTGAATTTTTTTTCTTATAAAAACATGTATTGCTGATGTGACAACAATTTAACTGATGTAAACTTAGAAACCATCATTAATACAGAAGATATATTTATTTTGGATAAACATTTATATGATAGCTTGGACGGTATCATAACTCGAGAGGAAGTTCTATCAGCTTTAAGATATATAAAAATTGATAAAAGTCAAGTCAGTGATGTTTTCACTGGAGAAATTTTTTCTATTTTTTCTGGAAGGATTTAGGAACCTTTTTAATAAGATCAATAAATTAGGTTTTCTAAAAGAAGAGCTATCAATAACCCAGAAACAAGGAATTATATCAATTTTACCAAAGGTAGATAATTTTAGAGAATTTCCTAGCAATTGCGGTTCAATATCTCTTCTATAAATGTAACATAAAAATGGCATCTGCGTGCATTGCAAATAGACTTAAAAAGGTTCTTAAATGCGTAATCAATAAAAACCAAAAAAAGATTTCTCAATGGAGAGAATACACGAATGATTTACGATGTTATAAATACTGTACATGAAAAACATATTCTTGCTATGATATTACTTATTGACTTTGAAAAAGCATTTGACTTGACTCCATATGGAAATTTATGTTTAAAACTCCATTTTATTTCGGTCCTGACCTTATTAAAGGGATTTCAGTATTATATAATAAGGCTTATTTTTGTGCTATTCAGAATGGTATTTTTCATTTTTTTTTAAATTGGTAGGGGTTGTCGTGAAGGTGACCCAGTATCTCCTTACCTATTTAATCTTTGTGTAGAAATTTTAGGACACATGATTCGACAATACAGAAATATCAAACTTTAGGCATTAAAATAGGGAAGGAAAAAGTTTTTCTTATACAATATGCAGATGACACAGTTCTTTTTCTTGATGGATCAGAAAAGAGTCTAAAAAATGCACTGAATCTTCTTTTTTAATTTTCAAAATTTTCGAATTTAAAAACTAAAACTTCGAAAACAAAAGCAGTTTGGATTGGTTCTAAAGTTGAAACAGAAAATACAATTTGTACTGAGATAGGATTAAAATGGACGACCAAACCTTTTACTGTTCTTGGTACATGTATAACATATAATGCAAATCTTTAGAAAGAAAAATGGAGGAACTTAACTTTGACATTAAGTTTAAACTAATTCAAAAAAGTATGAAACATTGGCCAAAAAGAAATATTACTCCTTTTGGAAAAATAACAGTAGTTAAGAGTATGTTCCTATTTACTCACTAAATATTCAAATCTCTTCCTAAACCAAGCTTGCAGTGGATACAGCTTTTCGAAAAAAAAAATTCTTATATAAATTTATGTGGGTAGATAGAGTTGATAAAATTTCTTGAAAAACACTACAACTGATTTCGGAAACTGTGGGTGTAGAATGACTAATATAGAAATATTTAGTAAATCATTTTAACTTGGATAATGAGAATTTGAAATATTAATTCAAATTGGAGAAATCTTTTTTTTTTTTGAAACTACTGGATTTACATTCATTGAGTGAGCCACTGTGGTATAATAATAAAATAAAGATTCAAAATAAATATGCATTTTGTAAACCATTGCTCGATTAAAGGTTCCATACAGTGAATAATTTATTCAATACAGAAGTAATTTTATCAGTTATGAATGTATCATAAATGATTATTTTGTAAAGTTACCTTTTACCACATATGTAGGTTTGAAGCAAAGCATTTTGACTGTGTATGACCAAATATCAAAAATTTTTTATATTATACTTTCGTTAAACCATATCAACCTGAATTCGTTAAAATATGCAAAAAAGAGGATCCAGAAATATTTGATTAATTTATGTCGAAGTAACAGCACAGACCTAATTGTGAAAACAAATGGAATATTGATCTAAAGTTACAGTTAAATTTTACTATAAACATGTTAATGCAAACTTAAAATCGACAACAAAAGATTCGGGACTTGTGTGGTTTAAATAAAGAATTATTCGTAGAATGTTAGTATGTACGAATAAGAACTGATAATTGTACAAAATCAAATATTCACCACTTTGTTCAATATGTAAATTAGAACCAGAATCAATCAAGCATTTATTTTTCTACTGTCCACAGGTTTCTATGATTTGGTAAGCATCATCAGATTGGATGTTTCAAAAGTCTGGTACAAGAATTGTATTTGATGTCAAAACTGTTATTTTTGATTATCTCGAAAAAGATGACATGGCAATTAGTGTGATTATCCTATTAGTGAAGAAATATTTATTTCAGCAATCAAGAAAAAATGATTTTGCTCTAATAATATTTTAAAATATTTAAATAATTACTATTGTTTAGAAGAAAAATTGTTAAAAAAAAAATTATAAAAATAGATGGTCCAAGTGGAAATTGTCATTTTAATGTGTCTTATACTTACTCTTACTATTATTACTGATTAAATATGTATTGCATATTCCGTAGGTCTATGTTTATGTATTATATATGTATATTGAAGCGTATTTATCCTTATGTATGTATATTATATGCTTTTTCATGTGAACCTGTCTTTTTCCAACAGGTATGAGAGTGTGAGAGAAAGATGTGTGTTTTGCAATATCTTTTATAATAAAAATGTCTAGTAGTTCTTTAGTAGAATATTTTTACATTTCCACCCTATATATTTTTGTGTTAAACCTTAATTCCATATTGTAGCCCGCCTTCCCCCGGGGGTATTGATTTTGACAATTCAGAATCTACACTACCTCTTGATGCCTCCACTTTAGCTTTAGTGTTGCTGGCCAAATGGTTCTTAAGAAGATCTGAAGTTCCTAAGTATTTTTATTTAAATTTTTGATTACATGTACCTATTGTGGCTCTGCCCTACCTCCTGGGGATCATGGTTTGAACAATTTAGAATCTACATTACCTCTGGATGCCTCCACATAAGTTTAAGCTTTTCTAGCCTAGTGGTTCTCGAGAAGACGGTTTTTCATTTTTTAGCTCTACTGGTCAGAGACCAGAAGAGCTTATGCGATAGTAACGTGTCTGTCGTCCGTCCGTCTGTCTGTCCGTCTGTCTGTAAACAATTTTTCAAAACGCTACTGCTCCTATAGTTTTCGTCCGATTTTAATATAACTTGGTACACAAGTAGACTACATTAAGATACATAAAATAGTGCATCGGTTTTTGATTTCGATGAACGGTATTTCCATGGTTACTAAAAATAGAATTTTCTGTGAAATTCCTTTAAAATTCTACTCCTTCTACAGTTTTGGTTTGATTTCAATATTACTTGGAACACAAGTAGATTACACTAAGATGCATAGAATAGTGCATCGGTTTTTGATTTCGATAACGGTGTTGCCATTGTTACTAAAAATAGAATTTTTCTGTGAAATTCCTTTAAAAGCTACTCCTTCTACACTTTTGGGCTGATGGCAATGGTTTGTTTTCTCATCCTTTGTCAAAAGTTCAAACCAGTAGAGCTACAATCTCGACAGAGACTTCTGGTTTCCCTATATATGAGCCTCGTTGGACAGAAATCGACCTAATAGCAAAATTTATTGAATTTGAGATTTTTGTGCATTTTGGTGGTCCATGTAAAATCACGACAAAAACTGAAAACGGAGAAAAAATATCTTCATTTATGACAAAGTCATCAAATTTTGAAATTTGTATGTTTGCAAAATTAACTCTGAGCATATCGTAGTTTTTTGTTGTTTTTTTTTTTTTCAAGATTCAATTGTGACGTCATGGTTTATTCTCAGTTGTTCGGTAGGGGCAACTGTCATCGCCAAGCAGTCCAAGTGTTCATTTTGTCTAAGTTAAAGAAAATGATTATCTAATGACAAAAATAGATGATCATGATTTACAATCCCAAAAACTGTTTTACTGTATTTTAAATCCTTTAAAAACCGATACTCAATACCCCAAAAAATCTTTGATTTTCACTTTTTTGTCTTTCGTACCGACAGATTCGTCTTTAGGAACAATTGAACTTCCAATTAACAAAATATAGATATACCTGTATGCTTCTCTTACATTTGAAAACAGCCTGTAGTCTCAAACCATGCGAGACAGTTACCACACTATGTTTGAATTTACTTAATCACCATTTAGTTAGTGACAGTTTAAATAGAAAAACACGTCGGACAGAATACATTGGTCAGAAAACCCTTAACTAAAGGTACCAAACAATTTTTACTATAAATGATATCGAAATTTGTGTTTTGGCGTGCTTGTCATGGCCATTTAATAGATATAAAAATATATCATAAAATTACAAATAATGAAAGATGTATGCGTCGCTGGTAAACATTTTGCAGCATAAAAAATTAAGCAATAGAAGTGCCATCTTGATCCAGGGAGCCTGGATAAAAAGTACACCCCCCCCATCCCGGAGAAAGGATGCTATGCAAAATTATGCCAAATAGGTCAAAGGACATAGGCCCCATGCCTAGTGTCCCGAGACCCATCCGCCACAACAAAGATGATGCGGCAATTTTGCAACCCCAAATCAAAACAAAAATTAATATATATGGAAGCACGGATGGTGCTTATAAATATTTGATATGCAGATAATTTTTTGGGTACAGATGGTACTATTTTCTCTATCAATATATATCAAAGCACAGATGGCGCTTTAAAATATTTTGAAATGCAGATAAACTTTTGGTACAGATGGTACCACTTTCTTTATATAAATATGGACGCACAAATAATGCTATCCAAATCTACCGCCAAGTGCACTCAGGAAGAATAATCTCCTAACTGTAGAAAATTTGGATGGGATAGACCATAGAAAGAAAATCCAGAATGTTGAACAACAGACATCAAACGTACCCACAAGTCAAGAAACTACTCCCTGCAAAAGCCAAGAACAGAAGAAATGCTGTGCAACTCCATGTATCTGGCGTTTCATCTATGTCTTTCTAATGTCGGCGTTCCTCTATGACTGGTGTATGGATGTAATTTTATCGGTGGAATATTACAAACAAGGGGGAAATCAAAATGCCATTTTAACTCTTGCCCGTGTTTAATCTCCGTATTAATTACAACAGCGTTTCTTCTCTAAATAGCAAAAATACACACAGGACTGACCTGTCTATCTGCACTTCTTCTTCTTGGGATTTCTCCTTTTGCCAGAGTTTTTATGTAAGTGTACATGTCTCTTTTTATAATAATATCCCCCTCTTTTACTCTCTCTCTCCTTCTCTCTAACAATTTATTTATTTATCCTTTACATACTCTAATTTTTCAGCTGGCTTCGTATGGTATGTCAAACGTTGCAATACTTGATCTTTTCTATTTGTATTTTATATTGACTACTTTTTCAGGAAGGACTCTAATTCTTGGCCAAATTATTTGAATTTAACCCTGTTTTGGGTCAGTTTACGCCTAAAACGTAAACTGACCAAAAGCAGGTTATACTCGATTAATTTGGTCAAGAATTAGAGTCTTTCATTATAATTTAATTTTAGAATCAACATTTACGAGGGTTGTTCCAAAAAGTCGTAGACAATGTTTATAATTTTTTAAACATGCAACCAATACTAACCAAATTTTGCATAGACATAATATATTAAATGTTCTTTATAATTGGGAATTTTTAACAATATATCTTTTATATTGATAATATTAGGATGATTTATATGAAGACCGATAAGGCCTGTCGGCCCACGAACAAAATTCGTAATAATTTACTCATATAACGATTATATTTGCTTTTATTTCTTTAGTACTGAGTAACACACTAATCTCAAATTTAAATTACTGAAACCATCCAGAATCAAAATCTTAATAATATGTAACAATTTCATGTAAATAACATTAGGAACAGGCGATTGGTGTCATAATTTCCATAGTATCATTGGAATTGAGTTTGATGAAAGTTTGATGCGTCGTCAAACGCGTAACCGGCGCACGGGGATGTAATAAATTGTGTTGTATAACGGTTTATATACACTAGAAAACGGGAAAAAGGAGTACAGAAGTGTTATTGGATCTTTGTAACAATGTAGTTGTGTAGTACATATTATTTTGCATTTAATACATTTGATTGTCATTCTAGTCACCAACTTTGTACAGTAAATTTACATGGGCCACTGGTAGTTTATTGTAAATGCATATCCTGTTGAGGTTTCAATGACATCTCCCAATCCTTGGCCAATGACAATTAAAAAAAAATGCAGACTTTAGTTTACTACATACATGTATTTCATAACATGGTTATCATTAATTTAACCAAGGCGATCCTCCAGTAATCATATTTTTCTTCGATAGTTTTGTTAATAAACTTTGATGTAAAATACATTGAAGTTTCACTGAGAATACATATATTTAAAAAGTGTGCTTATATTGTACATCTGAGATATATGCAATATTTTCTCAAAAAACATTGTAAAAGAAACAGTGATTTTTAGCTCACCTGAGCCGAAGGCTCAAGTGAGCTTTTCTGATCACATTTTGTCCGTCGTCCGTCCGTCCGTCCGTCTAGCTGTCCGTCTGTCTGTCAACTTTTCACATTTTCGACTTCTTCTCAAGAACCACTGAGCCAATTTTGACCAAACTTGGTACAAAACATCCTTGGGTAAAGGGGAATTTGAATTATAAAAATGAAGGGCAAAATCCCCTCACAAGGGGAGATCAAGAAAAGACAAAAATAGGGTGGGGTCATTAAAAAATCATCTTCTCAAGAACCACCGGGCCAATAATGCTGAAACTTATGTGGAAGCATCCTGGGGTAGTGTAAATTCTAAATTGTTCAAATCATGACCCCCCGGGGGGGTTGGGCGGGGCCACAATGGGGAATAAAAGTTTTACATAGAAATATATAGGTAAAATCTTTAAAAATCTTCTTCTCAAGAACCACTGGGCAAGAAAAGCTGAAACTTATGTGGAAGCATCCTGGGGTCGTGTTTATTCTAAATTGTTCAAACCATGACCCCCGGGGATCGGGCGGGGCCACAATTGGGAATCAAAGTTTAATATAGAAATATATAGGAAAAATCTTTAAATATCTTCTTCTCAAAGACCACTGGGCCAGAAAAACTGAAACTTATGTGGAAGCACCCTGGGGTAGTGTAGATTGTAAATTGTTCAAATCATGGGCGGGGTCACAATAGGGACTCAAATTTTTATATAGAAATATATAGGAAAAATCTTCTTCTCAAGAACCACTAGGCCAGAAAAGCTAAAACTTATGTGGAAGCATCCTGAGGTAGTGTAGATTTCAAATTGATTAAATTATGATCATTGGGGTAGGGTGGGGTCACAATATGTATTACAAGGGGGAAATCTGGTAAAAAACAGAATGGTCAAAGATTCTCAGGTGAGCGATGTGGCCCATGGGCCTCTTGTTTTCATTTTGCAAATATAGATTTCTATGAAAAATTGTGATGTTATCAAGTTTTTTTGTAATTATTTGGTACTAATTCAGTTTTCATTGTATTTTCCTGGAATTCCACAGATTTCCACGGAATTCCATAAATTTACAAATAATTTGGAATTCCACGGATTTCCTCCGCAAATTTCTATTCTGGCATTGTTCCGCTTTTTTCCAGGCTATATTTAAAATTCCATATCATTCCGGAAAAAGTTCATTACACACCAGATTTATATAAATAATTATTTTAAATGGCACGATGCTCAATAAGAGTTATCCCCTATACCGTAAATAGTAACGGCGTGTAAGAAGTAGAGTACTGTTTGTTAAACGCAGACAGTTCGAAACAATCTGGACCGCGAACGACGTCATACAATTTGTATTCCCTCTGCTGCCTACAACGTAAGGCGATCTTAAGAATTTGAACTAAATTTCGACTGAAATGTGAATCTGCTGGAAAAAAAAATAAAAACTAGATGCTGTCATGAGACAGTAATACCAGCACTAAGGTGTTTGTCTCTAAATACACACCTCTAACATATTGAGTTTTCCGAAGAAAAAGTCAAAAAAATAAAAAAAATTACACAGAACATGTATTCATCAAATTCACCCCTACTAATGTCATTGTGATTTAAATTCAAGACACGTGGTTTGGGTTGATCTATTCAAAGGTTATAGGGTAGAACCGGTTTTATAAATAAGATTGGCAGTAAACAGGATATTGCTATAGCCTGTTTCTTTTGAAACCATGTCCTGTAATAAATGTTTTCAAACCTTTCTCAAAGACTCTCATGATTTTCAACAGAAAGGGGGTGGCTAAAGGAAGGGGTGTTAAAATAATATATCTTATACTTTTCGGTGGAAATAAGTGCTCATTAGTGACGGATTCGCTGTTAAAATTGTGTTTTATCATCTACACTGACAAACCTTTGTTTGCCTTATATGGCTATTGTTATAAATGCGCACAGAGGATCTTACCACAAGCAACTGACCAATCGTTGGAATGAATAACAACGTTTACGCCAAATACATGTTTACATTTTACTTCGAACACGTGGTTCAGGTCAATCTATGAACATGTCAATGGAATACAAAATAATAATAAAAAAATGTTCTTAAGAACAAAATACAAAGATAAGAAACTATTAAAGATGTTACGGGCGTTTTTAATTTATTGTTTACTGGAAAAAATGTTTAATAAAATGTAGTTTGTGTCTTGTTCAGAACACCAGCGCTTCAAAGGTAAGGCAAACGAACAGCATCTATTATGCATTTAAATGCACAAAACTTTATTTACGTTCGTGATCACGTGTTTCGCCAGGGAATCACCTGGCAATTGTATTCACCGATAGTACAACAAAGGAATTAATACAGACGCAAATCGCTTTTGCAGTATGACTTTCAGAAATCTAGACTTCCACCGTTTATTGAACAAATGAATTGTTTGTCATTATGAGCATGAAAATAATATTTTTAAAAATGCTTTTCCTTTACAATAAGATAAGATTTTCCTTTTTTTCAAGCGTAAAATTCCTTTAGTATTCGTAGTAACCCACAATGCAATACATATTCAGCTGATTGGTCAGTTAAAATCATGTCGGTGCCTCATTTGCTAACTGACGCCAAAAAATATAGTCCCGGTTCCCATGCAAAAATATTTTTCCAAAATGAAATTTTAATTCATGACTGCAGAAAATTGTATTATAGAGAATACTTATTTAAGTTTGAATGAATGTAAGAGAGATCGATTGATTGAAGTACATTTCTACAGACATTATCAGCTGATTCTAGGGTGGTAAAAACTGAAACGCAACATTACTTTTCTGTTTATCATGTCTCCACGTGCTAGTCACTTCCTAGCCACATTTCCGTGAATAATTTACCCTATCACGCTGAAGTCTCGCTAAATCTCGCCAGACTCACTGCCAGAGCTACTCTGAACTCATCGGGTCTTATAATTTGCAGAACATCGAAAAATAAAACGTTACGGTCACATTAGTAGGGGTGAAATTGAGTATAAAAATCCCCAGACCCGGTGACCATGTGACCTATGACTCAGAACCTCTTATATGTATTTTTTATGCTTAATTCATTACCAGTCTGAAAAAAACCCAGAATTTAATTGAAGATGTCAATTAGATTTTGATAAGTGTTTTGCTCATAATAGGAGCTTTTTAAATTTACTAATCCCCCCCCCCTCCCCCGATACCACAAACACACGGCATATACTTTTTTTTAAATAGGCTAGGTGGAGAAGCAGTTAAAACTTCGTTCGTTATAAATTCATTAAAAATATGTTCTTGTACTACACATGTTTACATGTAAACACCTTTTAGAAAACTTCTACGTCACATTGGGTTGCGTCACCAACTATCATATTTTTAGATTAAGCATCACTCGGTACACCTAGGCCGATTCCCACTTCATCTGATAAGGGATTATATTTTGACATCGAATTTAACCAAAAATAGATCCCACTAAATGGCCTTAGGAAAGATTGTGTTAAATTTTCAAGTATCTGCAAGGAGTAATTGCCGAGAAAACTGCGACGAAAATTTGGTATGTAGGAAACAGACAAACGCACTGATAAACAGGAAGCTGACATCGTATTTGAACAAAAATGAATCCCACCATATAATAATAATAATAATAATAATAATAATTCTTTATTTAGAGAAGGTAACCCGATTAGTACCAGGTACTATTCTTCCCCGGGGCCTTCTAATTTCAAACAACATATTAAATAAAATGATACAATCAAAGCTAAAACATGTAGAGTTCGTTAGTGCATAATGTAATGTACATCTAAATGAGATATAGATTCAAAATAAAGAAGTCAATATTAATTGTTCAAGAGACATTGTCTTAAACAAAAGTAATAGTCAAACATCTTGTACAAAGGACATATTTATACATTTATTTACATACGTTGGCTAATTAAATTTTTTCTACATTTCTTCTAAAAATAGGTAAGGTTAGTGATTATTTTATATGTAATGGTAGGTTATTCCATAAATTTACACCTGAATATTGAATAGAATTTGTAAATAAAATTGTTCTATGTTTTGGTAAACGAAGGTTATAATTTAATTCTGAACGTAAGTAATAGGAATCATGGCTATGAAAAACAAAAAGGTCCTGGAGATATTCGGGGCTCATACCATAAAAAGTTTTGTACAATAAAATACACTTATGTAGTGTGACTAATTCAAATACATTTAGCCATCCCAGTTTTTCAAACAATGGTTTTGATGATTCGTCGGGTGCTGTATCAAGAATAATTCTAGCAGCCCGTTTCTGAAGTTTATGAATTCTTTCAGTGCTAGTTTTAGATGCATTGCCCCAAATTGTAAGACAATAGTTAATTGAAGGCAAAATATATGCATTGTAAAAAAGTTTTCTGGTATTTAAAGGAAGAAATTTCTTAATTTTACGGAGTGTAAATAACTTGTATGTTGAGGATTTACAAAATGAATCTACATGATAATTATAATGAAGATTTTGGTCTATATAGACACCTAAGAGTTTTTCAACATTAACATTTTCAAGCTTTTCTCAAGAAATTTCTGTATTAAGTTCTGGAATATCTAACTTTGACCTTTTTTGTTGTGTATACATAAGCATAGATTTTGATTTGTTCGTGTTCAGAATCATTTGGTTCTGTAAACACCAGTTTTCAATTTCGCATAAATCATAATTCAAAAATGTTTCAATATTATGTACATTGTTATCAGATAAATGCAGAGTTGCATCATCTGCAAACATATCAATATTACAGTGATTGACACATAGGGGGAGGTCATTTATATACGATAAAAATAGCAGTGGACCTAAAATAGATCCCTGGGGCACCCCTGCTATGATAGGTAAGATATCAGAAGAACATGCACCAATTTTATCACTTTGGGTTCTTTCATTTAAATAAGACTGAAACCATTTAATTGTAAGTGAATCAAAGTTATTGTGCCTCAATTTCTCAATTAAGAGATCATGTCTGACTAAATCAAATGCTTTACTGAAATCTAGAAATGCTATGCCAGTAAGATTCCCTTGGTCCATTGCATGCAACCAGCTGTCAGTAAGTTTGGATAGTGCCGTTTGGCAAGAATGGAATTCCCTAAAACCACACTGTGAGTATGTAATGAGGTCAAAAGCTCTGGTGAATTCACGTACTTGATTAGCAACATGTTTTTCAAAAATTTTTGAAAAAGTCGGTAAAATTAATATTGGTCTGTTATTACTTGGATCATTTTTATCGCCCTTTTTATATATAGGGGTAACTTTAGCTTGTTTCAGATGCAAAGGAAAGATGCCATTAGTAATGCTAGTATTAATTAGATGAGTTATAGGCTTAGAAATTATATCAGCAGAAAGTCTTAAGAGGCGGGGACCAATGAAATCTATACCTGCCGATTTATTAATGTCAAGTTTGCATAGCATTGAGAAGACCTCGTCTTGTCTTATAGGAAGTAAGCTAAATACATTTTCATCATAAAGTTTTGATTTGTGAATTCTTTTAACTTTTCTGGTTTAAAGTTACGTTTTGGTTATTCATTTAATAAATTGCTAGAAATTTTTGTAAAGTGTTCATTAAAAACATTGACAATACCTTGTGTATCGTTAATTTCTGATCCGTTGTCCTTAATATGAGTAGGAAAAAATATTTTGGCTTTGAGGATAAATGGTTCAGATAGCTCCAGAGTTCTTTAGGATTAGAGCTCACCTCAATAGCTGATTTATAATAAGTACATTTAGCATTATTAATCAAAAGCGTAACTTTATTCCTCCAATGTCGAAAATTTTCAAAGTCTTTGTGTTGATGATAGCGATC